>JAMQGT020014614.1:177500-180244 GCA_024447675.2 Pterophyllum scalare | reverse complement strand
AAAATGCCACAGTGGGCTCAGTGGGTACTGTCTCAGTCTGCACTGAAAGAACTCCAGTCAGGACAGCAGTGTCCACAGCATCTCAGAGAAGATGAACCCCCAGAACCCGGGCTTTGTAGAGCCTTTTAACCAGCTCAGTGACCTCTGCCAGGGTAGAAGCAGAGGCTTCCCCAAATCCTCTCACTCTGCTTCCTGTTTTAAGGAGGGTTAGTCAGGTCCAGGAGATGTGCTCCTTCATCCCAGTAAGATCCCCACTGTGGGTCTGTCCTCAGTGCTCAGGTGGGATCGACTTCCAGCATTGCAGAAAGCTGATTCTCCAGATGCACAGCATCAACTTTCTAGGACTTCCTTAGCTGGATGATCGAGATGCATGAAGACACTTCCAGAATCTCAGCAAACACAATCATATAAAGAAGGGTTAAAACTGCAGGAGGCCACTCATGGAAGGGCTATAAAATGGCCACTCCCATTTTAACAATTTTTACTGAAGCCTGCATTATGGAGCTCATCCTGGAAAGGACCACCTTCTGCAGTGTTACTTCATGCTGCCCAGCATGAAGCCAGAATGCTAAGGAAGGAAAACAACTCCATGCTAACAGACAGAGGACGAGAAGAACATTAGACCTTTGTGACTAAATCAACTTTAATCACCTTCACCTTTGTGAAACTCTCCGTACTCTCACTTCTCTCCCAGGAGAAGAGAACAAACTTGTTTTTAAACAGAGTTTGATCATTTATTTTCTAAGACTCATAAAAGCCTTCATGCTGTTACCTGTGCAGGTAACATGAAGCAGAACCTGCATTACAGGTGAGAGGTTGATCGGTTCAAATCATTCAACATTAACAAAGAACAAATACACCAACACCTTTCTTTCTTTTTACTTGCACAAGGAGGAAAACCCTCGTCCTCTGAGCCCAGCTCTCGAGTCAAGGGAAGTGACCTCTCACTGAACAGAGAGGAAGTGGTCTCCTGAGCGTCAGCTTCCTCACAGCGGTTTTATTTCAGACCTTCACAGTAAAATCACGTGGGTTACATAAACTCACTTTACAGCATGTAATAAACAGCATTCTTGGCTCTTTCCTTACCATATATGGTAAAAGCATCCTGTGGAATGTGTGTATGTTACATGTTGTACGTGACATACGTGAAAGTCCGTGTCTTATATGTGTGAATGTGTTTCCTGCAGGCTTCAAAATAAAACAACAGTATAATATAAAACTAATAAAAATAGAAGATATGATAACTCAATGTAAACAGAAGAGCTTCACTCACAGACTCAATGGCTTCCAGATCAGAGGAGCATCTCTGCTGTCCGCTCTGTCAGGAGGTCTTCAGAGATCCTGTTCTCCTGTCATGTAGCCACAGCTTCTGTAGAGACTGTGAGGAGATGGTGGAGAGAGAGGACGACACACGAGTGTCCAGTTTGTAAGAGAAGATCTTCAAAGTCTGATCCACCTTTAAACCTGGCTTTGAAGAACCTGTGTGAGTCTTTCTCACAGCAGAGAGATCAGAGAGCTTCAGAGGATCTCTGCGGTCTGCACTCTGAGGAACTCAAACTCTTCTGTGTGGACCATCAGCAGCCAGTGTGTGTCGTCTGCAGAGACTCACAAAAACACACCGAGCACAGATTCAGACCCATCCATGAAGCTGCACGACAACACAAGAAGGAGCTTCAGGAAGCTCTGGAGCCCTTAAAGAAGAAGCTGAAGGTTTGTGAAGAAGTTCAAGTGAAGTTTGATCAAACAGCAGAACACATTAAGGTCCAGGCCCGACACACAGAGAGGCAGATGAAGGAGCAGTTCAAGAAGCTTCAGCAGCTTCTAGCAGAGGAAGAGGAGGCCAGGCTGGCTGCACTGAGGGAGGAAGAGGAGCAGAAGAGTGGGAGGATGAAGGAGAAGGTGGAGGCTCTGAGCAGAGAGATAGCAGCTCTTTCACACAGAGCCACAGAGGAGGAGCTGAGAGCTGAAGACGTCTCATTCCTGCACAGCTACAAGGCTGCAGTGGAAAGAGTCCAGTGCTGCCCCCTGCTGGATGATCCACAGCTGCCCTCAGGAGCTCTGATAGACCAGGCCAAACACCTGGGCAACCTGACCTTCAACATCTGGAACACCATGAAGGACATGGTCTCCTACACGCCTCTGATCCTGGACCCAAACACTGCTCATCCAAGACTCATCCTGTCTGAAGATCTGACCAGTGTGAGAAGAGGAGGAGGAGGAGGAGAGAGGAAGAAGCTTCCTGATAATCCAGAGAGGTTTGATTCCTGCTGCTCCGTCCTCACAGCTGGGAGGTCAAGGTTGGAGACAATGGAGGGTGGGGGCTGGGTGTTAGCAGAGTCAGATCAAAGGAAAGGATGAAAACGGTCTGGATTATGGAGAATATGGAGTAAATACTCAGCAGGCTCTCCATCAGCTCCACCCACTGATCTCTCAGAGCAGAAGAAGCTCCAGGGGAGCAGAGTGACTCTGGACTGGAACAGAGGAAAGCTGTCCTTCTCTGATCCTGATACTAACACACACACACACACACACACACACACACACACACACACACACACACACACACACACTGTGGGTGAAGCTGAGGTGTTGCCACTGAAGGTGAGGGTGGAGCAGATCAGTTCAGGATGATTAAACAGATGTTTGTTAGTTCTTATCTGCTGAGATGATTGATCACAGTGCTGCTGCTCACTCTCACCTCAGTCTGCACTCACAACTGCACAGTCAGGGCCACTCCTGACCCT
>JAMQGT020014614.1:0-172500 GCA_024447675.2 Pterophyllum scalare | reverse complement strand
TTTTGGGGTGATTTAAAGCTTTATTGCCAAATGACATTAGGGACGCATGAATATAACTTCAGGGAGAGCCAAGGCCAACATAACAAACAAAACAGCCCTAAACTAGGAAAAGAAAACCATCAATTACCTAACTAAATAAAACAAAGCATACAAACCTACACCTCAGCTCCCTGACAAACAGCAAAAACAGGAGAAAAAGGTAGGTCATCAAACAAAATGGCAGCTCTCCCCTACCGGCTTCCACAGGGCACTAAAGCAGGCAAAGATCAAAGAAAGATTAACAAACAAGGCAACAATTAACCAAAAGCATAATATAAGCAAACAGGTACAAAGTGCATGGTACCAATTACCACCCCATGGCCAAAGGCCCTGAGGCACACCTGCAGCCCGCTTATGTAGGCCCCGCAGAGCAGCAATTGGCTGCAGGTCCCTGTCTCCAGCCAATGACAGCCTGACAACAAGAGTGAGGGCTGGGGAAGGACGGATCCCACACAACAGGTCCTGGAAGCAGCATAACACTTATCAGGATGGCAACAAGGGAATGTAACAGCGGTCTGGGTTAGTGGGGGTTAGTCCGGGTTAGTGGGGGTTAGTCCAGGTTAGTGGGGGTTAGTGGGGGTTAATGCAGGTTCAGCTGTTCACGTGGGTTTCTTACCCTTGATGAGGAGCAGCAGCATCTTCCTCCTGCTGTAAGAACAACTGAAACAAAGTCCCGTTAAAGCCGCTGCTGATGACCACCCGAGACTCCTAAACGCTCCTTTCAGGCAGGAGCATCACACAAGGTCCCGGGAGAGGAAACGGGAGGGCCGAGACCCCGATCCGCCCCCCGGACAGCGTTGGACACATGAAGGAGGAAGACGGTTTATTTTCCCAGCTGTCCCCACAGACACACGCTTACACGCTCAAAGAGCTGCAGGTTTATTTCAGTGACTACAGAGTCGTTTCTTTATGGTGCAGAAAAGCTGAGGTGCACTCGTTTTCTAACTCAGCGTCTTTGTTTCTTTTCAGCAGCTTCCACATAAATGTATTTATTTACAAAGTTACAGTAATCTGACTTTATGTCCTTATGTTTAACTAAGATAAAATGACTGAATAAACTCACTTCAGACTGATCAAAGAGAAGTTACTGTATCTGAACTACTGTACTTTTTGTGTTACTGTGACAAAGCATGCACACTTTCACTGTACAGGTGTGTTTCACAGCACCAGCAGCTACACATGCTTTTATCAGCCACGCTAGCGCCTCCTCCTGGTTAGAAAGAAGCTGTTTCCAGCTCACAGAGTGGATCCATGTTCACAGAGACGCTGTTTTTGGACCGAGCCACAGCTGTCCCAGCATGCACTGCGCGTCCTGGATTCAAGCCTCTGCAAGGAGGAAGACCGCACCGAGGGTAAAAACTACAAGTCCGAGGTGTCGAAAAACTACAAGTCCCAGCTTCCTCGTTCCTGTCAGCTGGTTTCCTGTAAACGGAGGTAGCAGCAGTGAAAGTGAAAGTGAGTATATGTATAAATGTGTACGTGGGTGTGCTTGCGGGCATGTATGAGTGCTTGTTTGGCTGGACCTGGGTCTGGGCATTGTGTCTTGCCTCCTGGCCGCTCCTCGCTGGTCGCCGCTTCCCCCTACCCCCCGGGGTGTGGGTACCTTGGGGTTGCAGGGTGGGGCTGGATGTTCTGAAGTGGGAGTTGACCTGCTCCCCTGGGGGTTGTGGCGCGGGGCTGCGTTGGCTTCTTTAGCGTGGGGGGGGGGGCTCTGTGGGGGTCGGGTGGTCCTCTGGTGCCCGGTGCTCTGGAGCCCTGCCATCGGCCGGTATGGGGGGCTTGCTGCCGGAGGGGGGGCTGGCTTCTCATCGCCTTGGGTTCCCTGGGGCCCTTGCTCCTCGGCTGGAGGGGGCTCCGTCTAAGGCCTCCCTCTCCCGTCTGCTGGGGTGGGGGTGCGGTTGTCTTTGGAATGAGTGGCAGCAGGTGTTCATAGGTCGTAGTGGGCTGCTGGTGGCCTGGACTTCCTGGGGCTTTCATGCCCGCCTCTAGCTTCTGGTGGGCGGAGCTATGTCATTCTGCCCTCATTGGTAAGTACATTTCATAACAGAAAATGCTCTTGTAATCACAACACAAAATGGTTGGTTTGTGTAACCATGCTTCTGCTTCTTTTCTTTTTTTTAATTTAATTTAACTTTATTTATCTTTTGTATTGCCCACACAATCTTAACTTTGCAAATTTTGACAGCATCTCTCATATTTTTTAAAGTGATGAGTTATTTGGTTTACTCACTGGTGCCTTCTTTTTTTTTTTTTCTTTTTTTTCTCTTCTTCTCTTTTCCCCTCTTTTCTTTCTCCCCTTTTCTTTCCTAAGCCTGTCAGGTCTGATTTTGTAGATATTAAATCGAACTCAGTGTCACAATATGTTAAAATTAACACCAATAAAATAAAGGAGACACACTAACAAGAGGAGCCTATAGAGAACATATAAAGCTCATCTTGAATAGTAAATATGCTTGGCATAATAATGCATTCAGATCACTGTTCTGTTTGCAAGATCTGCCGGACATGACAGGCTTAAAATAAATAAATAAATAAAAGTGTCAGAACTTCAGCGATGTAGCACTAACATGTGGAGCAATTACAGAATGAGGATTATTGTGAAGGAAAACATTATTTTTTACCCAATATTAAGCTGAGGAATTTAACTGCTGTAACTGCTGTGGAAAACCATACATGTATGTATGTTTTCAGTATGTGAGTGTGAGCAAAAACTGTGATCAGAAAGGAAAATACCTCATCCAGATGCCTTGAGGAAAGTGAAGTTGCAGAGTCAGTCCTTGCATTTATGGGAGATTTTCTTCTCTTGAATTCAGACACTACTGAGGTCCTTGTATTTGGCCATATAAACCTCAAAAACACTGTGTCTAATCAGATACTTACTTGCTTTGGCTTTACCTTGGCCTCTGTCAACACTGTGAGGAATCTTGGAGACATTTTTGAACAGGATGTGTCCTTCAGTGTGTACATTAAACAAATATGCAGGACTGCTTTCTTACAACCGTACAGTGTTGCTAATATTAGAAACATCCTGTCTCAGAGTGATGCTGGGAAGCTTGTTTATGCATTTATTACTTCTAGGATGGACTATTGTAATTTGTTATTATCAAGCTGTTCTAAAAGATCATGGAAAATCCTCCAGTTAATCCAAAACACTGCAATGAAAGTATTGACAGGGACTAGAAAGAATTCTCTTATTTCCCCAATACTGGCTTCTCTTCAGTGACCTCTTGTTAAATCTAAAACTAAAAACCCTACTCCTCACACACAAAGTCTTGAATAATCAGGCCCCATCATATCAAAAGACCTTGTACCATATTATCCAGACAGAGCACTTTGCTCTCAGATGGCAGGCTTGCTTGTGGTGTGTCCTAGAGTTTTTAAAAGTAGAATGGGAGGCAGAGACTTCAGCTATCAGGTCGCTCTCCTGTCAAATCAGCTCCCAGGTTGGGTTCAGGAGACCAAGTCTCTACGTTTAAGATGAGCCCATAAGAACCCACTGTGACGCAAGTGTCACAGTTTCACATGTTCTTTAATAAGATTTTAAATAAAAAGAGTTTTGATATTCTGAATAAATTTCCCTTCAAGGAGAAATGGGTGTGGGCTCTTATGTCAGACTCAAAATCTTCCTTTTTGATAAATGAGTCTGGATCTGGTGACTCTGAACCATTAGTTAGGCTGCTACCTGCTCAGGCTGCTGGGGGACTTCCAATGATGCACTGAGCATTTTTTTTGTTTCTCCACTCACTTCTTTTTACTCCTCAGGTGTTTATATGCCACTGCTTGTCAGGTCATTAATTTTTTTCTGCTCTCGTCATGTCTCTCTGTGCTTATCCTTTTTCTCTGTCATCTTTCCCCTCATGGCAGATGCCTGCCCCTCTCTGAACCTGGTTTTCCTGGTGTTTTCTTTCTGTTAAAAGGGAGTTTCTTCCCTCGCCCACTGTTGCCAAGTGCCTGCTCTATAAGGCTGATTGGTGGGGTTTAGAAGTTGTAGGGTCCTTACCTTACAACATACTACACCTTGAGGTAAATGTTGCTCTGATTGATGCCAGCTGTAACACTAGGCACCTTCAACAATATCACATTCCTTCAAGTCAAAATGTCTTGTCACTAAATCTCTCAAAGCGCCAAACTCTTCTGCAATACAAAGAAAAGACAGGACATGCACTTAGCTTTAATTGCAGTAGTTCTTGGATAACAATGGAGTCCCATGAAATAGGGCAATAAGCTGCTCAGAGAGATTTTTATGATTTCATTGTGATTACCGCTTTTTATTTTAATGTTGTAAAATGAAAAGACACAACCCTAAAAAGCGAAAATACGCAGCTGATAAGCCACCTGAGTGATATCTGGGGTGAATGCTGTCAGCGTTCTTATCTTTCCTGTTATTCTTTAACCTCTTGCACTGCCCTGATCTCAGCTTTGTAGATTAATGCGAGGCACACCAGTGAAAGGTCAGACTGCAGCTGTGGCAGTCGCTCTGACTTTTTCCTTTTTGCCCATACGACCAGAGGCAAAGTTTTCTTTAACCAGCTTTACCTTAATATAACCGTGAAGCATGTGTCCAATTTTTTCTTGGTAACATCCCAGACTTGACCTCTAGCATAGTGACCTAAGAAGTTGTCTGAGACAGGGGATAATATTTCCTCATGACATCTTTTTTCTCTTACTTTGGAAGCCTGTAAAAAAAAAAAATCACTCTTTAGGTTAGTAACACACACATGCAGTTGAGTACAAATTGTACTAAAATTCTGTGTAATTCTCTGAAGCCCCATTATGCTGCCAACATTTCTACCTATTGTGAATTTCCTGTGAAAGCTTTTTTTTTTTAGCAGTTTGTACCTCAGAGTTTTCACTCCCTTAGTCGCAGAGAAATGGCTGCTCAGCCTGGCACAAAATCCCAATCTCGAGTTCACCCCCTGAGGGTTAGACCTGTGGCTGGAGTAGTCTGTTTGTGGTCTAACTTCTTCCTTATCCTCTGTAAATAACATTCTGCTTGGCTGTTGGTCTTGGTGAATACAAAAAGCTTTGTGCAGCGGTCCGTGCTGTTTATGGCCAAAAGAGGTGATTATCCACATAATGTTTAGAGGAACTTACATGGAGACAAGGTTAAGGTGCCATCCTGTCTGGTTTTATTGGTTTTATTTTAGCTGTTTGGATTTGACAGGACTTTAGTAACACAAAAAACCTCTGTCCTCTTTCATCCATGTTCTCTGTATTTATATGTTTCATGATGTCTTGCCATTAGACAATATAAGATGCAAAATCCTCCTTTCTTTGGGCCACCGTGCATTCATAATAGTCTGGATAAAACCCCATTGTTTGATCATGTGAACAGATAAGCAGATGAGTATATGATAATGAGAAGACAATGTAAATTATAAACAGATTACAGAAACCTATCCAAAAGACAAAATTCAACAATCGTGTCATACATACTGAGCAGCTTTTCAGAATTCAGAGGGTAATTGAGCAGAACCCACTGCAATATTTCTTTTGCTTTGTTTGTTTTTGTTTGGGCTGTTTTGCTTTTTCCCCTCCTTCATATTTTTTTCCCCTTTATCTCCTTTTTGAGTTTCTTTTCATTTATTGAGGTCCTACTTTTGGTTTGATACCATCTGTGTTGTTTTCTTCTTATGTCAATGCACAGACCTTTTTGAAATGAGTACTGCAGTTTTGTGTTTTTCTTTCAAAAAATAAGTTTTGTACATTATCAGCCAACAAAGTTTGCATGAAAGAAACTTTTTGATCAGGTATTCTAACAAGTACAAGGATGAACCCATTCAAGAACTACCCACCATTCAATGAAGAACGTGCTTGGCCATATCTAACCCTCTCATACATAAATATGGCCCTGAACCCATTTCAGTCTAATCCTTGTGGCATTTGCTGTTTGCTCAGTCGTGTTTTCAGCTCTAAAAACCCGATTTCAAATTTTATTTGTATCATTTGATTAAATGTAAGGGACAAACTCTCTCATTGGGCCATAAATGTGTAGCGATAGATGCAGATGCATAAAAGTAAAAGGAATAATCTAGACAGACATGACCATCCGTCTGCATGCATAAAGCATCCATTCAATTCACACTGCCAGCCAAGGTGGACAGCCAGTTCAAAAGGACGCTGATAGGCTTTGACAGACGGACATGTGTGCCACAATGCAAATGACAAGAGTCAGTCAGAGTCAGTCAGTCAAATTATTGGAAGAATACAACATCAAAGTAAGTCTAGCACAATATTAGCTCTACATTTTATTCATATTGGTGGCAGTCAAAGTCTATTTTATGACTCCCAAGCACGTAGTTCACTCCAGCACCCCAACCTACATTTCAGAAGCAGTTGCCCTTAAAGACTGGGCGCTTGTTTTGGTATTAGAATTAACTTGCAGATATGGTACAAATCAGCCTAAGCCTACAGCTTTAGACAGTAACAAATTAAACCCAAGGTATGCTTGTGAGAATGAAGTAACACCCTCAAAATGATTTAAAGTTTGAAGACGTTTATGCTTAACTTCTGATTGAGTTAAACAGCACTGACCCAGTGTTCCACAATATGTGATGAATGCTGCAACAGTTGTTTCACAGGGTTATATAAAGGTGCTTATGGTTATATTGCTGCATGTGAAAGGAAGTTTGGGAAAGAATGATGATGAGGATGAGGCAAATAAATATGCAGTAGGCTGCTGGAGCCAGCAGCAAGGTAGCATTGTTTAGCAAAGCCTGCTAGCCAGCAAATCTCAGTTATAAAAATGTTATGTCATTTTTGATTGTTATAAAGCTATGTGAAGAAAGAAGGCTATAACCCCAGCTTCCAGTCCTTATGCTAATACATATATGACAGCCTCTTGGTTCCAGATATATATGAGTGGTATTGATCTTCTCTTTTACAGATACTTGTTTGCAAGATAACACAAACGTTTTGGCAGAGCTGACTTTTTAAAATTTTGCATTTAATTTTTGCTCAAACTTCCTTTAAGTAATAAAGGGCAGATAAATTTAATAGTGGTACACTCTCTAGACCTCTTGCACTGCAAAGATACATGAACCTAGACCGAATTAAAATTAAATACAATATGTCCTTTCTTGCTCCCTCTACCGAATCTACTGCCACTCTGACCCCTGTCAGAAAAGCATGGCATTTCTTGACATTGCCAAACAACTGCACAGAGCTAAAAAAGAGGCTGGTCAGAGTTTGAATGAGGGTCTGGTATGTTTAACAGTGGCATGAACAAACTAAAATGGAAAGAAAAGGTCGAATGTTGATGACTCATGTGAATCTGATTGTGCATATTATGAAGGGCACTAAGAAAAAGGTCACTAGTGAATGTCTTGGAGGCCTGATCAAAGACAAAGTGTATCTCCTCTCAGTCTTCTGCATTCCTGTAGTGTCTGTCTTGCATGCCATGGAGTGTATGATTTGCAGTATCTTCACTGTTTGGTAGCAACGTTTCCTATCAGAACATAGCAAGCATTTTGTGGTACATTCCCCCAAGAGGACAGTAGCTGGTGTCTGGTGCTTTGGTCTTCAATATCGTAGTGAAGTGAGCACTGTGTTAAATTCCAGATAAGAGCTTCAAACCTAAGCAGCCACTCTGTTCCGTCTCTTCAAGAAGAAGAAGAAAAAATCACCCCTGTACCTTTTTAGACTCTTTGTAGTCTTATTTCCTGCTGACAGGTCTGTCAGCACCTCTGATAACACCCTATATTAAAGCTACATGTGGGAAAATACTGACTGACTGAATTTTGGACACCTAGTAAATCTGTGCATCTACATTTGCATTTTAATTCACCACACTAAACCAAATCACTGTTTTGTCAGGAACAACAGCCAGTATGGCCTCTGGAGAGCCTGGACATTTAGTTTGTAACCCTATCTCCTGGCTATTGCTGTAAACAAGGTGGCTCAGACATGGACACATGTGCATGTGGAATTTAAAGGTACAAGCAAAGTGACATAAAGTTAAAAATGATTTGATAACAGCAGTATTATTTTTATTGAGATAAACTGGATCATGTTCCCATTATACTACCAGGACTACCAGATATTAAGATCTATGGCATTTATTTCCCATGGTTAAGAGATTTAAGAACAGGAACAACTACATGCAATTTAGCAAGAGCAAAGCAACTTGCTAAAACACTTTTGATTCCAAGGTCATTATGATGCAAGCAATGAATGAAGTTGGATGACAGTTCAATAAGGAGAGATCAACTGAAAAGACTGAATGTTGCACATACTGAAGCACAAAGCACAAAATTTGAGTAATAAACTCTGATGAAGCAACAAAACATAGCTGAGTCCCAGCAATACCAGGAAGTACAGTAGGACAGGACCCCTGGAGTCTAAGCGCTTGTGGTGGTTGTAGTCAAGCAAATGGTGACTCGGTTGAGGGTCACTGAACAACCAGGATGAGGGGGAAATGGAGGGAAGGCAAGAGTCTGCGAGGCAGATTCATAGAATAGTGCCAATGTGGGCAAGAAGACTTTTGGAGACTTTCAGGCTGAAGACAACATAATGGACTATATATATATATATATATATATATATATATATATATATATATATATATATATATATATATATATATATATATATACACACACACACAGTATATATATCAGACTGATTGTGCCTTTAAATTGAACACAGATACACCCAGTGTTTGCAGAAGCCAATAATAAACAATATGGTCTTTACCAGATACCCACCTTTATTTTTACTGTGCAAACACAAACACTCAAGTCAGCCCTTGTGCTCCACCGATCAATTGTAATGATTTTTATACTGAGCAGACTGGAATCGGTCTGTACTGAGTCGTGTTACAACTGTGATGCAGTAGGTTTTAACTGCTGTGTCTTTTTATGACACAAGTCACTGTGTCAATGAGTTGTAACCGTGAAATACAGCTCCAGCTTTGCTGACGTGAACATGCAGCTGTGTGCAGCTTTAAGGCTCAGCAATACGCAGTAGCTATAAATAAGGTGCTCTATACCGTCTTTGTTCTTTGACTTCACCGAGGCAAAATGTACTTCATCGGCTGTGAAATAATTTCTTGGCGAAAACATTTAGATTTCTTTATATATTAAGATGAGACAGCTTATAAAGGACATTTTTGAAGATAGCACTTTTAAACTGCCTTTGTGTGACTCATTTCTGTTAGAGTGGAGTATGAAGGAGTGTTCAATAGCTGTCCTATTTTCCACGTAATGCCCGTGACACTCGCAGGGGTAGAAACAGTGAGAGACAACAATGCCGTGCCCTGTGGCTTCTTTTTATGTTGCACTTGCGAGTTTGTGATGGAAATGAATAGAATCCAAAGCAATATGGTAATGTGTTAAATTATAATTAGCTAACAGAAGAAGTGAATTAAGTTGTCATTTTCCCCTCACAGTAAGAAACCTCTGGGCTAGAGAGTTTCATTTTCAGTAGTCATCCTTTAGTGACCTGTGTCGTTGCACTTTTTAAAATTAATTTTAGATTTATAACCTAAGAAATGGTAGATGTTCTGAAGTACGGGTCATAACTGTAGAGGTCTGTATCGTTCATATAATTTTAAAACTTCTACTTCATTGACCTCAACCTAGGAACTCACTGGAAACAGCTTTTTTTTTTTAGCCACACAGTAAAATACTTTTCCACAAAGACGAAATGTACTCCAGCTTTAACTCAGGTCTGTCTCCATATTTCTCACATCCATTAATGAAAAACAAATCTTTAGGTTCACTCAATAGACTTAAACTAGCATTGTCTGATTTAATGAAACATTCCTTAGTTACTTTGAAAGGGATACAATTGCTGTATTGAGTTCTCCTCTTTACTGACAATGGAATCTCCTTTTAGAGCAACTACTCAGTGTCCATATCACATGTGAGCATTGTTGCCTGACTCAGAAAAATGTGTTTGTTCCTTTCTAAACCAGTAACACCATTAGTTTTTTTTTTACCCAGTTATTGTATTTGTATCTGGCATGGCCTGATTGAGTAGCTGTCTTTGCGGTGAGTGGGTGGTGATGTCTGAACATGAATAATGTCCTACTTTGTCAGATACAGAGAGCACCACCAGAGCAAATGCATCTGAAATTGGTTTAGTTCCAGTGTTTCCAGCTGAAGTACAAAACACCAGCCCGTGCAGTGTTTTGTTGGGTCAGTGGATCAGAGCGCAAAACACCAACAGGGATATCTGAAATTAGCTCTTATTATTCAGATTCTGCCACAAATGAAGGCACATTTGAGTGCAAACACTATGAAAATATTTTGATAATTGATCCGTAACTCGGAGCTGCAATACAAATTAGTTGTAAAATTACTCGGGGTGGAAATAGAGTAAATTAGTACACAGCTGATTGACCCCTTTCTGGTCAGGATCCTTGACTCTTAACAGGTTCATTTGTCTGCTCTCAATTGTTATTGATGCAATAGGATGAGGAAATGTTCCGCCGAGTTAATGAGTCTAAGGGGGATTTGAGTTACATTTCATAAAATAAACAATGCAGAAGCCTCTCTGAGCTGCCACAGGTATCCAGACAAAAAGGGTACAAACTGCAGAGTTCAACATGAAAATTCTCTGGCATAATGTATGATGAAACCAGGAGCAACTGCATCTTATCTTTTTATAATGGAAAAGTTTGGTATTGTAGTCTTCCACTTTTGCAGGTAACAGACCTTAGAGGCTACCATACCCAGACACCTTTTGCTTTACACATTATATTCCTGCTGTTCGAGGTTAAAGGAGAGTTTCAGGGGGAAAATGTCATTAACTAATGCTAATGATTTCAGAATAGTCCACAGAAAGAGTGGATAATCAACAACTTTGCTTGCAACAAAAGAACAAGAAACCAAGTGTAGTATATTAGGAGCTGGTGATTCATTGTGCCGTATCAGGAGCGTGCTTACGTGAGGTGCGACCGGATGCACCAGCTGACCACTGGAAGTCGTAACTTTACTGTGCAGAGGTTTCATACTTTAGATGACTAAATGTGTTTTATGTGGTCAGTTGTGAGATCACTACAGATCAGATTATTGCAGAAGAAATTTCACAAGGGGCTATTTATTTTCAGCCTCAAACCTTAAACATCCTGAGGTAAAACTACGCAGCCAGCCATCTGCATTTTATTATTTTCATGATCACTATATTTACCAATCATGTATTGATCCCATATCATTATTTTCCTTAGGAAAGCAAATATGTGTTCGAAGTATAGAAACTAAATGTAACATTTCGTTGTAGGCTTTACCTTTTGCAAAAGATAATTATTTCTCATGAGCAATAACAAACAGTCTGCTGCGATGCTGTCTGATTTGCAAGAAGTGAGGAGGGTTAATAAGGCTGCAGCCAAAATATAATTAAGAATTCATACTAAGGAGTGACTAAGAACAAAACTTGACCACTCTACAATAATTTCTAAGAAATTAATCTTTGTGCAAAGACATTTTTAGAGAAATGCAAGAATATGTTGGTGTACAAATCTAGGAGACTATCAGAGAAAAAAGGTGAGATCCAGTATGTTTTCACTATAATTCAGAGCTGTAAGAAACAATGATGAGCCGATGCACAACAACAACAACAACATATGTTAAATATTCTTAAATTACTTGGCAGCCCGAACCTTCATCTGTGTTACCTTCATGTGTTCTCACACTGACAACAAAATAAACCCACAGCTGGAATACAGCAGGAGATTCAACAGCACTGCACACAACACGAGTGCTCATTTATAGTCGTGACCTCTGCTATTTTAACAGAAGTAAAGAAAGCCTGGAGAAAAGAGCTGTGCCCTCACTGAAACACACTTAAAATCAAGATTCAGCAGGAGTGAAGGTTTGTACCTAAAAGTATACTTTTTTTTTTTTACATAGAAACAAATGTATTACCTATATACTTTTAAAAAAAAAAGAAAGGTGCCAGTCCATGCAGCAGGTGTTGCAGGAGGGTAACCATTAAAGTACTTTTTAGCTTTTAGGCTGCACTGCATGACTCTAGCAACACACCCTCATACCTAAACATCACAATAGGTTGATTGCCAATAACTCCATTTGGACATTTGCTATTCTAATGCCTCAAAAAGACAGGTGGAAAAATTAGCAGAATAAAGAGTGATAATACTTGCAGTTGGAGGAAAAGATGGAGGTTAAAGTTCACCCAAGCAATTGGTGCCTACTTCCTTACTGCTTGGAGATATTTAACAAGGTTTTATATTTGGATTTTCCTGGTTGTTTTTGTTCCCAAATCCTGTTTGGTTAAGTTTAAACACCAAAACCACTTAGTTCTGTTCCCAACAAAATAATGTTTGTATGTATGTAAAGTAACATGCCACATAGCACGTGTTTTTGATATGTTTTTGTTTTACCTCTTGCATAAGGTCACTTGCGAGAAACAGTTATGTAGTCCACTGCACGAGCACTGCACAAGGTAAATTTCTGGTGTATTTTTTGTTTCAGGTACTCCCTGGTTGTGAATATTTAAGATAGCTTCAGACCAACAGCCAGGGGCACATAGTGGAGAGTGAACAAGCGAGAAACATACATTTTCAATTAAGGACAAATTTGGGAGGAATAAGAGAGTGACGGCTGAACAATTTGGGTCGATGGCCATATTTTCAAACTGGTAATGGGCAGCGGGAGGCAGAGACGACATGTTCTCAAGAGAGAGTAAACTGGTGCAGTAGGTCAGGCTAATATAGATTCTCCAAATACTGCTGACCAGCTGCTCTCTGTAATCCTATTATTTTGCTTGTTTGTTCACTCACACCTCTTCACCCACCCATTCCATAATTTCCCCCTCTTTTTGTTAGCAAGTTGAGGATTTTATGCTGGGTGCAGTCACATACACGAGGTCAGACAAGGTCCATAAAAAAGTCAGACACAAACATAAGAAAATAAAACTATAAACTAGGAAACCACCTAGGCTAGCTGGAATACTTGAGCAAGTCAGGGAGTTAAAAGCAAATCTTGCAGGGAACAAAGAAAGTGGGGGAGCATACCCAAGTGAGGCAGAATGCTGATGAGATGTAAAATAAGGTAAGTGATTAGAAAACATACAGGGAATGACAACCAAAGGCCCCATAACATGACAAAATTGAACAAAAATGGCATGAATTCTTTATGAACAGCCACTAGTATGATTCTCTTAAATTGAGCCAAAGAGCTAATTACTTAGAGTTCTGCACACACACACTGGTCGACACAAAACTCAACATTGTTATGACAACATATATATTACGCTTTTTTAAAAGCATCACATTTGTGGTCCTGCCCCTCTCAGCAGAATAGATTGCCACTGACAAACAACAGTAATTCACTTACTCCTGTACTATGAATTGATAAATTCCATCACCTTCATCTTTGCACTGCAGCAGTTTTGACTGCAGCAACCTGAGAATAATGTAGGCAGCTGCTCCTATTTTGTCTCCTTCTCAAATGGTACTCAAGAGCTGGAGGGGTGTGGATGGTAATTGGTTTGACTGGAGGTTCAGTCAGCTGGAGGAAGGGGGTTTGCCGGTAGTGATAACTGCATCTCTCTTGCAACTGTTCATACATCACTGAGTCAAATTTGAATAATTCATCAGCATGTTGTGGGTTTATTTCGTCAAAGCATCCCCAGACGTGATGAAGGGCAGGGTGTTGGTGTGGGTGGAGGAGGAGGAGGAGGAGGAGGAGGAGGAGGAGGAAGAGGAAGCAGTAAACTCTCAGGGAATGATCAACAAAGTTATTATTTCTTGTCAGAAACTTGTCTAACATCCATCATGGCTAATTAGGTTTATGACATGCAAAGGCACAACATCTCATTTTGAAAACAAATTTGGAGGAGATCTAAATGCAGAGCGATGCCTGCTAACTGAACTAATTTTAGATCTCAAAATTATCTCACTTCCACATTTTTTAATTCTCTTTTTGAAATACTTCAGTTGCTCTCTCAATTTGTTTTTCACCCTGTTGTCTAAAATGCACTATATCCCTTGATTTCTGTAGACAAATTAAGATCCTCGCTCTTGTGTATGAATCCCTCTAATCACTAAGTCTGTACATGAACATTTAGGTCAACCCTCTTTAGTTGAGACAGCTTTGGTGCCCTGCAGTAAGTGTCTCTATTGTACCATAGACCACCCACTCACGGGGGACCACAAAAAATTGAAGCATTTAGCTTCACTCCTCTTTTTCGTGTTTTGTTTATGGTTTATTCAAATTCAAAAGTACTCAAACTTGTACTCTTCCTTCTGACATTTATGTCTTTGTTAATGACAGTCACCCCCTCTTGTCAGGCTGTATGTTTGCTCCATCCCCATCACAACTATCACTGTCTTTCTTTGAAACCCCAGAACGGTGGTTTTCATGCCTCAAGAGTACCTTTTGTGTGTGTGTGTGTGTATGTGTTTTTTTTATATATATATTGCCTAAATGTCAGACCCTCTGGGACTTGTCTCACTGTAGCCCTTCTCAAATTTGCAAAACACTTTCCAGGTTGCAAGAAATTGCATCTTTAAATCTTTCTTTTCTTGAAATGAGTATAAGTTGAGTGAGGACCCATTTGGTGCAAAAATGCCCAACTACTTTAAAATTCTCACTTCTTTTTGCTTTTATGAACTCTTATCTCATTTTCATTTTATGGCTCACAAAAACTCTACCCCTTCCTTTCACTCATAGAATTGCATGATGCTTTACCTCAGTATGACTTGCAGGCAGGGTTCTGGGAGTTCGTGCTTGACTCTCTTGGAGCCCTTCTTTAAACAGTGTCCTGCTGAGACACCTGCGGGATATTCTTTTCAGAGAAGCCGACATTCAATGTCTCTCAGACTCATGGGTAACTTTCCAGGGAAACAGAAGAAACAAAAGCCCAACATTGCATGAATCCTGACACAACCGGTAACTGTAGATTGGTTCTGGCCTCCCTGCTGTGATACACTAATAAGGCCAGGGAGATAACTGAGAGTATCCTCTTTCTTACCATGTGGCATTTCCTCTTTTCCTTTATCTATGTGGCAGGAATATAAAGAAGTACACTTTAAAAGGTCTATATTCTCTCATGAGATGAAAGGCATGGTAAAATAAATATTCAGAAAAAATTGCCACTAAAATCACCACCATGAATTTCAGACCCTTTCCATGTCCATAAAGAATGCATGACACTTTGTGCAAAAGGATTAGATTTTGGCACTGGAGGCAGCACAGTGGCACAGTGGTTAGCACTGTTGCCTCACAGCAAGAAGGCTTGGGTTCTGGTCCACCTTGGCCAGGACCTTTCTGTGTGGAGTTTGCATGTTCTCCCTGTGTTTGCGTGGGTTTTCTCTGGGTACTCTGGTTTCCTCCCACCATCCAAAGACAAACCATGTGAATGGTTTTCTGTCTCTCTGAGTTGGCTTTGCAACAGGCTGGCGACCTGTACAGGGTGCACTCTGCTTCTCGCCCTGCAACAGCTGGGATAGGCTCCACCCCACCCCCGCGACCCTGAAATGGATAAGAGGATGGAGTTAAATTATAAGGTGTGAGATTATCTGATATAGATATAAACAATGTGAAAACCCATCAGCTACCATCTGTTGACTTTTTGGGGGCAATAACCAGTATTTCGGGGCCTTTGGTGTAGTGGATACAAGTGTATCAGGGATCCTAGACAAAACCTCCTGTTCAGTGCTCCCATTCTGTGGCTTACATTCAGTCTGTGAATGCAGTTATATATCTGTTAAAAAGCTAATGAAAAGCACCATGATATGATAGTTCATTCTTTTAGAATTTCACTACATTCACTCAGATGTGATTGGTTAATTCTCCTCATATGTGATTAGTTAATACTCCACTGATATCAAACGAACCTCACAAACCTTTGGATACCACAAAAACTGATTAGATTCTGCATATTCATGTGCAGACACCTGTTGATAGTTAATTATTGTAGTATTGTAACAGGGAGACTGAAGTGCTCTAACATATAACACACTTAGTTTTAATTAGTGATGCTGCTGCAGGTGCAGGTTTCCCTAGAAGCAAGCAGATTTTGGTAGATTTCAAGGTAGAAGATATCAGGAAAGTGATAAATAACATGAACCTTTAATGCTCAGTTTAATCTTTATTTTCCTTGAGGTAGTCTGAATGTTGGAAGGCAGTGGCTACCCATTCTATCAAATGGAAATATTTAATCTGACTTCATGAAATTAGGTTATATGGGTTTAAAAAACGTTTAGCTGCAGAGTTTTATTTTGCAGCTGGTGTCACTAAACAAAGTTCACCCTATGTCCTCTCTTAGACAAGAATCATAACCCAAGGTCTACAGAATCTATCATACAATTGACACACTACCTGATGCTCTGTGACACAGCAGCCAATTCAAAATTCAAAATTAAACCCTATGAATATTTTTAGGAAGTCTTGATGCCTCTTATGATTGAAGAAGAGTCAAGAGCATTTAAATGACAATGCAAGTATACTTTCCGATCAGTGCACAAATGCAGATACTTAAGCTTAACATGGCATTATTTTGGAGGCTCTGTTGCCCCGTAATGAATACAAACTGCTGCATAAAATTGAATAACACAGAAACAACACAAACAAAAATTAAATAAGAAGAAATAAATGGGGCTTTTCTACAAGATCAGGAAAGTGTATCTAATCCCTCAATTTGGCCTGCTGACCACTGTTTGTTTTTTTTGTGATGGCCACATAAATGTAGAGAAGACAGAGAGAGAGCACAAGAGAGAGGGAGAAAAAAAAACAAATCATTAAAACAGAAAAATAAGGTAGCATTGATGGTTGTGCTGGAATTGATATTAGAAAGAAGCCTTTTTGTGAAATGAGAAACCATTCTGTGGAAAAACTCAGAAACTGTCTTTTGAGGCTTCTGCTGTTTTCAATTAATGATTAATAAAATCAGTGAATTAGTGTTTGTTGGTATGGTCTTGTTTGGATAGTGTTATTGCTCCCAGAAAGAAAAGCAGAGCTTATTCTTTTTCTCTTCTTGTCACTTTAAGGGCAAAAAAAAAGAAATTTAGACCTCATTTTTGCATCACTTCGGCTTTACAAATTTAAGCTGCTGAAACCCAGAATATTTCATCTTCAATCACACTTTCCTCAGGACTTTGAAGTTACTGAGGAACAGAGTGGGACCGTTGAGCCGGGGGAAGGTCACATAATGGGCTTAATGTTTTCTTGCTGCTACTACGATGCAATAAAACCAGTAGACAATAATGGAACGATATCAAATGATATAGGGGAATGCAATATTGCTCCTCCTGTCTTACGAGTGAGGAATTACACCAATAAATATAGTTAATGGGAACACAACCTGGAGCGTATGGAGGGGTTACACGTCAACTTTTACGAAGCTATGTGTAACCCTATAAAACAAAAGATCAGTGAAATGAATTTGGAAAGCGTTGGAGATGCACTGAGGTAATTTCTGTCTCCAACTAGCAGGAAGACACCAAAAGAGGGAAGGGAATTTATTAAAACAACCGCATAAACACCAGCAATGACTCCCTTTGTGACTTTTCCACTCATAATTCTCTCTATTGGTCTCTATAGCAACCATGGGCTTTAGACACCCCCCCTCGCACGCACACACACACACACACACACACACACACACACACACACACACACACACACACACACACACACACAACAAATTAAATGTCCTGCAAACCTATGATGTATCCTACACTGGTCCTTTACATGGCTTTTTATTTATTTTTTTAGCAGGTTTATATTTTATAGCAAGCAAGATGTTTTGTTGAATTTTGCTTAATATAATTTCTCTTATTATGCATAAATTAACATGATTGTTTGTGTTTATTCATGAGCTTTTATCCTGCATCCAATTAGGAAATATGTGTACTTTACTACACATCAAAAACTAAGAGAAAGATAGTTACCTATCACTCTGCTCTTACAAGAGCTTGCTAAGATTGCATTGTTGACTGGGGTCTGCATGATGTAAAAGCTCAAATGAAAGCCTTGTATTTGGGTTTATATGCAGGGAAACCTGAATTTCATGCAGCTGCCAGTGTCATCAAGAGCCACATGGGAGAAGTGAACGGAGCAGGGGAGAGATGCAATCTTCTAATAATTCTTTTTTGTTTATATGTGCTCCACTTCAGCAATCATGATGGAAACATCCTGAAGAGGGATGTCCAATGAAGGTCTTGCCTTCTACAAGGCCAACAGAGACATGTTGTTTGACATAAATGTAGTTATCTGACATGTTGCATCAGATTTGATCCTGGGGGATGTGTGATGAGGTTGGCTTCCTGATGTCTTTAATGCTTCAAAGCATTGGTTAGATACCAGTGAGCTTAGTAGCCAAAGTGTTTTTTTTATATATATATTTATTAGATATTGATTGAAGTGTTTCTTTTTTTCCTGGGTGGAATGATTGACTTTAAAAAACATGAATTGGGTACATAAGTTTGAATTTATTTTCACCTCAAATCAACAGCTAGATGATTTCCCAAACACATGTCAAAACTAGTTTTGGAATGGATAAAGCCGGCTAACATTAAACCTCTGGAATGACCTTCCCAAAGACGGACCTCAACCCTGTTTACAATTTGTGGACTATGTTTAAAAGCTGGGTTTGTGCTAACCAATTTAAAGGAACTCTACCAATTCTGCCAAGAAGAGTGGGCAAATATGCATTCCGAATTATGACAGAATCTTGTTGATGGGTACCAAAAGGCTGTGGTTCAGGGTGAAGATTGTGGATTTGAGAAAATCTGATACGAACTCAAACTTGTGCACCCAATTTTTTTTTTTACAGTCATTAAAGATGTAAGCTGTACAATCATTCCACCCTGGAAAAAGAACTGTTCAAAGAAATCATTAAAAGCCCCAAATTACCATGATATTCATACCCATGATGAGCGTAAGTAAACCTCTGACCATAACTTTATCTGTAGAAATAGAAAATGCAGATAAAGAAGAAGTTGTAAAATTAAAATAATTTTTTTTCCCCCTGTGCTCTCATATATAATCCTATATAATAATCTTTGGAATATGGACTCAGGTATTAATAGTACTAATGATCCTGTTGACAGCTTCATTGCATTATCATTTCATTCTGAGCATCTTCTTTATTATAAATCAGCACTTCCACTATTGCAGTGTAAATTATTTTAAAGATGCTCGAGCCATGAAGAAGCAAAGCAGTAACGATCAGCTTCAAAGCTGGCACCTCAGGCTTTGTTTATTCAGCCTTGATTGGCGAATATTTGGGGTCAAACTTATCTACATTAACAGCCTGAGTTTTGCCTTGTAAAAATTTAGTACTTCATTCAAACTATTATAGTTTAGTAGCTGCTATACAATCAGTAAACCCCAATACACTGTTTAAACAGTAAATATTTAGTCCAAAGGGTGGATGTGCTGCATATACACACACTGTTCAGCATAAATCATAGACTAGTCCCCATAAAATAAAATAAACACTGTATGTGCCTGGAGGTAGTTAAAAGGGTCTATAGGAAGCCTTGTAAATAGTGTTGAAGGAAAGGCTCGAGGTTGTGTGTGTGCGTATTGATGTAAAGGCTTCCGTTTAGATAGTTTTCACATGCAAATACACTCCTTAAAATATTACAGGAACAGCCTTTAATCAGAGTATAAAAGAGAGGGTTTCAGCTGATTTGGTGTTAATGAAATTAACAACAGGTGCACTCAAGGGGCAACAATGACACAATCCCCAACTTTTCTAGGATGGTAAATCAATGCATGCCATTGCCAGCAGGTTTGCTGTGTCTCCCAGCACAGTCTCCAGAGCATGGAGGAGATTCCAGGAAACAAGCAGTTGTTCTAGGAGAACTGGACAGGGCTTTAGAAGGTCCTGAACCCATCGGCAGGACTGGTATCTGCTCCTTTGTGCAAGGAGGAACAGAATGAGCAACAGAAACAGAAACAGCCTTCACGAGGGTGGCCTGAGGGTCTGATGTCCTCTAGTGGGCCCTGAGTTCACTACCATGGAACCTGACTGACATTTGATATAAAATAGCAGAATTGGCTTTTCCACCACTGGCATCCTGTGCTTTTTGAGAGCAGGTTCACTCTGAAAGCATGTGATAGATGTGAAAGGGTCTGGAGAAGCCACAGAGAATGTTATACTGCCTGTAACATTGTTCAGCATTAGTGGTTTGATAGTGGGTGGGACACACAGACCTCTACAGTATACACAACAGCACCCTGACTGCAATTAGGTATTGGGATGAAATCCTTGGACCCACTATCAGATCCTACACTGGTGCGGTGGGTCCTGGGTCCTGAGCTCAGTGATGCCCTGGTCCAGGTCTGGGAGGAGATCCCTCAAGACACCATCCGTCATCTCATTAGGAACATGCCCAGGCGTTGTCAGGCATGGATACAAGCATGTGGGGGCCATACCAACTACTACTATTTTGAGTTGTTGCAATGAAATTCCTGCAAAATGGACTAGCCTACTGCATTATTTTTTCACTTTGATTTTTGGGGTGTCTTTGTATTTAGCCTTCTGTACGCTGATAATTTTTATTTCCATCAAATGATGTGGCATCCTTGTGTTCCTAACACATTATCCAGTCCATATCATTATAGATAACCAGCGTGATTTTTTTCCCCATTGAGATCTGATGTGTTTTCAAAGTTCTCCTTTAATTTTTTGAGCAGTGTATGTTTTTCCTGCATGCCTTGTTTACTGTGTATATTTGGGAATTTAAGAAACATCAGTATTACTGTTGTTTTTCAGCCTCTTACTGCACATCACAGTCGGTGTGCTATGACTTGTGATAACAGCAAACATTATTTTGCCTTAAAAATAATCCCGAAAATAATCACAAGAGCCCCATGTACACAGGTCCTACTTACAGTTCAGATTCACAGCTGATTGCATAACAAGGAAGCATTCCTACACTGCTGCTGCAGGTTACCAGTAAGTGAGTAAAGAGCCCAAGACAAGATAAGAAATGACATTACTGAAAACACAGCACAAATATGCAGCAATACACCACAAAAGCTAACATTACTTTTCCTGTTTATTTACAGCCCGCGAGGATGACTGTAAACCAAGTTTCAACAACAAACACTACTGAAAGTGACACCGGTGACAGAACAGATTAAATGTAAAACCAGTCACGTCCAAATTAACACGGACCTACAGCAAATAAAACACAGCACTGTGGCAAAATAAACTTGCATTTTGTGTAGTATTTGCTTGCATAGATGAGTGAGCAGCGAGCGCTCTACTTTTTCTCACTTTGATTATCACCTGGAAAAACACATAGATATCCTCAAGGCAAAGTTTGCTTTGCTGCTATAAACAGTGACTATAAACTGTTCAAAACTGCAAAATTCTACACAAAGGAAAAAGAAACAAGATAGAGGAGAGTAGGTACATAACTGATTGGGATGGTAGCCTCAAGTTTGACTGATCAGTTAACAATTAAAATCTGTTATATCACATTCTGTTTCTTTCCCTTCTACAGATATGGGCTATTCCCGCATCTCTGTTTTCGTCATCATGTTGGGATTCCCACTCTGTCAGTATACAGTGCTTAACAAATTTATTAGACCACCTGCAACAACAACAAGAAAACACAAATATTTTAGAAAGCTTTCAAAAAAAGCTAAAAAAGCTTATATTATTTATTAGGCAAATAACAAACGGATTCACATTTTTATACCCAAATTTGAGCCGGGATGCCTGACTCCTCTGAGACGTCAGAAATTAATCAAATGTACCACTAAAACTGACTTTTCTGTGCAGGAGTGCAAGTAAATAATCTTTATAAATAATAGATATATGTATGCTTTACTATTTTTCTGCTTTTTTGTAAAACAGTAATTATAAAAATTCAACAATAATAATATTTTAGCATTAAAAATATGTCCCTTAAAGTGCTTGTGCATACTGGTGGATTAACCATTCCATAAACATAAAATTTTTTTTTTTGGTAATTACCAGTATTGTTAATTTAGGACAGCCGTAAAACTTAATTCAAGTGGCGGTCTAATAAATTTTATAAGCACTGTTAATGTCAATGTTGCTGTCCTTACTGTTATCCTTAGACTGTCTCTCTGCATTCTCCATGACAACCATCACCTGCTTCCTTTAAATTTATTAAATTCTGTCACTCCCTTTCAGGTGGCCCATGCTGCATCCCTCCTCTTCATCTCCACTATGCCCTTTCTTATTTGAGTCTAACTGCCAAAATACTTTATTCTGCACGCTCACATTTCATGACTTTGCTTGTCTTTTCCTTTTCCTAGTTGATGGATTTTGGATCTAGAGGTGGTATTGAATGGAAAATAATGACTATTAACATGTTTCCCAAAATGACCACATTTATGAAAATAAGTTTTTGAACATTTAACTTTAAGCCAAAGAATATTAAAAAATCTCAGGAACTGAACTAAAATTGACCATCCAGCCAAAGTCATTGGTCAGTATTGTTATCACAGAAATTCTTTCTATTTGTCTCTTTATTGAAACAGATGATTCATCATTCACTTTGTGAACATACTGAGATGTTTCAAGCACCCATGACTCATGCTCTGGGATTAAATGGGTTAATCTCCCTGGGAAGAGTGCAGCTGTGAATAAATATCCAGTAATTGAGTCATTTTTTTAAATTCCAACTCATCCACCCAGCTCTCTTCAAAGTCCAGAGGTGTTGATGGGAAAATTATATTTGACCAGAAAAGTCAAACCGGCAGAGTAAGAATGACACGGGCCTCCAATTAAACTGGATCATAATCTCATAAGCCTACGCTATCACCGTGATACATACATTACTGCGATTGGAATGCCTTAAGTCTTCCTTGCATTCACAAAGTGAATCAAAATTTGCCTTATCATCAAGTGCACTGTGACCTTGAATGGTTAACAAGTAGCTTTGTTTTGCCCGCCATGAAAAACCTCAAATTGCCTGTCTACCTTTATACACTAACACTGCTCTCATTTTAATTGCACAGTGGTAATTAAAGGGTTAGAAAAACTAGAGCTTTAAAATTGAAGGATGTTATATAATTGCATGACCTCATGTTGAGCAGGCCAATCACCACCAGAAACAACCACAAAACAGAAAAAAAGGGTTTTATTAAATACGGCCCACACAGCAAGTAACAGCAAAGGTTTTTGCATCATCAAAAGGACTCAGTATCACTCTAAACTATTATAAATTCTTCATATTCCACAGACCCTCAGGCATCAGGTGCTCATGCCTAAGGCAAAAGAGATGCTTTTGCTCATTTGTAGATTTTGGTTTGTTATGCATACTTGAAATCTGCTGCTTGCAAATACAAAATGTGTCTTTTCTTTGTTTAATATTTACCACAAATCCTCTAAAAGAGAGAGAAGTGGTTAGCATAATTTGCTAAATGTAAGTATGGCCTGGAGGGCCTGCAATTCAGTGTTGGAATGGCAGGCAAAAAGAGGTTGCTCAGGGCAGACAGTGATGGATGGGGAGTGTCTGGAGCCATCGGCTTAGTGTTAAGCATACGCTGCATTTCTCTCACTCGTCCCGCTGCCCTTTAAGGAGCATCAGCAGGCGCTCCATAACTCAGTGGCATATTGGAGGGGAGGAAGGTGGGACACACAGCGCTGGTCAGCCCTGATAAAGGTCTGTGTCCTTGAGAGGTGACCAAAGAGTAAACAGCATGAGATAATCCCTGTCTTTGTCATGTGGACATGAGAATATTTGTGCATATAGGCATGTGTCTGGCTGTGTGTTCAGAGAGTGACTGTTAGCCAGGGCTAGTGAGGCTCAGTGTAGTCCAGGTAGATCTGATCTGGGTACAGTTAAAAATGTTATACTTTATCAATCCAAAGTAACACAGCAGGTCTGGCAACTAGATTTACTTCATATGTAGATATTCAATGCCTTATTTTCAAGTTTATGTTGCCAAGATGCTACGACGATACAAATGTACAAAATGTATTGATGGCACTAACATTAGGAATCCAATCATACATAATGTTCGATAATATGTTGGCTGCGAAATGACTATCCATCTGTTTTCTTAAATACCTAGGTCATGACACCAGTCCAAGCCCAGAGAGATAGACAATTTGACCACATTACCACCCAAAGTGACTACAACATTGTTCTATTTTTTGAAGCATGTTTAATAACTCAGATATTCCTTTTGGAATAGATTCTGCTCTACTTTCATGCAGAAGAACTCTGCCATAACTTAAAGCCCAAAGCATTTATTTAGAGAATTAAATTTTAATCTGAGCAATCTTTATTTTTAATTAAGCCAAATTGCTTTTGCTGCCTAAATCTTACCACAGACAATGCAAACTGCTGTCTTTGCTGTGTCTCTGATGTAGATTATTCATGTAATTCATTATTATTTGTAAATGAACTGTACTTATATTAGTGATTTCTTGCTCAGTTTGAGCACTCAAAGCACATTCTCAATACAAGCCTCATTCACCCATACATTCATACAAGCACTTTTCTCTATGCCTAAGTGCTTTTTCCTAACACACACACATATGGGGGCAACTCAGGGTTCAGTAACTTCCCCAAGGATACTCTGACATGCAGACTAGGGGAGCCAGGGATTGAACCCCAGACCTACTAATTAGTAGATAACCCACTTTGCCTCCCGACTAGCCACAGCTGCCCCATTGCTTGTATTTATCTGTTCCACAGACATTTGAATTCTACTGAGTCCTGGCCTTGCTTTTGAAAGACAGCAGCCTCTCTTTCTGTGTGTTCAGGTTTGCCACACCTCTGAATGTGATCTGATCATTAGCTACATGTCAGGTCCTGCACATAGGTCCAAGTGTTCTTGGCCACTGAGCTTTCTGTAAAAGAGTGTTGTGGTTGTATTTGCTTTCTGGCATTATTGGATTTTTTTCTTTTACATGTTGTGTCTCTGCAAGCTCAGTTTTGGCCTGTGTTCTTACTTTATTAAAGTGATAAGTCTGCCTTTATTTTGAAAAAGCTGGTCAGGGGTTCCCTGCCCTTGATTTCCATCCCTTCATCTTATTCTCATATTTTGGCAAAAGCTGGTTATATTTCATCCTGTTCTGCCCCATAAGTAAAACGTGTAAAAAGGAGGCATGGTTGAAATAATATAAATTTGACACTTTCTGTAATGCCACAATATCACTAAGCACACTCTTTGAAGTTTAGTGCAAAGCAGTAAAGGGAAAAAGTGAGAGTGTCTGAAAGGCCAACGGGGACCAGCTGAACCTGGGGGTAATCATCCAAGGAATGTTTCATCAACTTGTGTGCTCCCTACCTCAGCAGATTTGCATCCCCTCCTGTTCGCCTCATCTTTCCAACTTTTTCTCACTCCATCATTTGACGAATGACCCCGAACAGCTGTCAGCGTAGCGACATTTAATGGCTTCTGCAATCACGATGACTTGTCAGCAGTAAACAGACCCCTTCACGCTTCTCTGTCATATGGGGAAAACACAAACACTAGCAGGGAATTTCTCAGTCACTGACACACCTACTTATGCAATCAAGTGGGTGAAAAATCTTTAAATGAAAAAATTCCCGTGTGATGTCAGCAACTTATGAACAATTTCTTCAACTGAATGTGTTTGTGCAATAATAGCATAGCATCTTCAGGGATGTCATATTCAGGGTAAGGCAGGCAAATGAAATGGTGTGTGTGGGTGAATGTGTAGAAGTTAAAATATCAAGCTATAGTTAAAGGCAATGGCACAATAATAATGTTGTTACACAGTCCTTCAAAATTTTTAGTATACGCTGAGAGAAAACTCATGGACACATTGGACAGGAAGGAAAAAGTTTGGAGTTGTTTTTGTTTTTTTTGCACTCTACTGACGCCAGTTAAAGCCTCTGGGCTGAAAAAAAAAGCTTGTTTCTTCAACTTCTCCTCTGCATTAAGCAAGCATAAATTTGAGAGGGGTAAAAATTAATCTCATTTGATTCTGTTTCCATCCAAAACTTGAGAAAAACAACATTGTTGTTACTCAGACTGATGAGCAGTGCCAGAAGTGGTTTGAAGCAATAATTGAGCTTTGATTTCTGAGTGTTTACCTCCTTCATATTCACCTGAAATATACCTACGATACAGAGGATTTTACATAAAAATGAAAACGCTGCTAAAATATTTACTGCTCTGTTCAAATGCATATTTTTTTGCAAGAAACAATATGTGCTGATAGTGTTGTGTTAGGATACTGGGGGGATCAATGCACACCTTGCAGTTCATGACGATATCATGACAGCACATATAGATCACACTGATGCCTCAGGCGTTTCCCCAAACTAATGAATTTCAGTACTATTTTATTAGTATCTGCCATATTTCTTAGTGGATTCTTCTTTGACTCTAAACAACAGCACACAACATTATAAAGCATCATGTCAACAGCTGTTTTTGTGAATTCGTAACATTGTAACATTGAGATTAAATCCACCTGAATAGTGCAGCACTATCCATGAGTTTGTCTCTTATTGAGAATATGATATCATACATCTTATAATTATTAATTTACAAAATATATTTGCACATTTTGGCTGCTAATGAAATAGTATGTCTTGTGATAGGAAAGGATTTGCATTCAATAAAGATTACTGCTCCTTCTTACTGCTGCTTACAGTGATTAAATGCAGCTCAACAGTTTCACATGTTTCTCGATGTCATGCAGCACAGGAGTGCTGGGTTCAAATCCAGGCTAAGGCCTTTCTGTGTGGTGTTTGCATATTCTCCCTGTGCTTTTGTGGGTTCTCTTTGGGCACATTGGCTTCAACTCAGTCTCCAAAAACAAGCATGGGTTAAGGGAACTGATGACTGTAAATTTGTCTGTACGTGTAACTGGTAAAGGATATGGCTGCCTGTCTCTCTGTGTCAGACTGGCGACCTGTCCAGGATGAACCACAGTTCTTGCCCAGTGACAGCTTGGATACACTCCAGACCCCTGCAACCCTGAATTTGATAACTGAATGGATGGATTTTCTTGATTTCTAAGTTTAGGTTCCTTTTCTTTTGCTTGGCTAAGAGATATAGTTCAATTCAATATTATTTATATAGCTAAATCACAACAGTCACCTCAAGGCGCTTTGTATTGTAAGTAAAGACCCAACAAAAACACAGAGAAAACCCAACAGTCAAAAAGACCCCCTGTGAGCAAGTATTTGGTGACAGAGGGAAGGAAAAAAACTCCCTTTTAACAGGAAGAAACCTCCAGGAGAACCAGGCTCAGGGAGGGGTAGTCATCTGCTACGGCCGGTTAGGGCTGAGGGGAGAGAGACAGGACAAAAGACATGCTGTGGAGGAGAGCCAGAGATTAATAATAACTAATGATTAAATACAGAATGAAGTATAAACAAATTAAATAAGGTGAATGAAAATAAACAGTGCATTATGGGAACCCCCAGCAGCCTAGGCCTATAGCAGCATAACTAAGGGAAGGTTCAGTGTCACCTGATCCAGCCCTAACTATAAGCTTGATCAAAAAGGAAAGTTTTAAGCCTAATCTTAAAAATAGAGAGGGTGTCTGTCTCCCGAATCCAAGCTGGGAGCTGGCTCCACAGAAAAGGGGCCTGAAAGCTGAAGCCTCTGTCTCCCATTCTACTCTTAAGTATCCTAGGAACCACAAGTAAGCCAGCAGTCTGAGAGCAAAGTTCTCTATGAGGGTTCTATAAGGTCTTTAAGATAAGATGGGCCCTGATTATTCAAGACCTTGTGTGTGAGGAGCAGGATTTTAAATGCTATTCTAGATTTAACAGGGAGCCAATGAAGAGAAGCCAATATGGGAGAAACATGCTCTCTCTTTCTAGTCCCTGTCAGTACTCTAGCTGCAGCATTATGGATCAGCTGAAGGCTTTTCAGGGAGCTTTCAGGACAGCCTGATAAGAAGTGGTTGACGACACAGTATCCAAACTGATCATAGCTTGTCAACTAGGGAACTAGGAAATAGGGATCAGGAACTGACTGCCACCCCAAAAAAAGGTTTAAGGTTATACTTTGCATTACTAAGTTGTGGAACCATATTGCAGAAGTTATCATATATCACAAGGGGAAGTTAGAAACTAGCATGATAGGTTTTTTGTAAAGAAATTTCTGATGGCGTTAACAACCTTGTGTATTTATGCAAGCTAGTGTTCACCCTATGTTCTGCCTCCTTTGCACTTTACTCAGGCAGCCACTCGACTAAACCAAATGGAGTATTCAGTATTGAAAGCACAGCTGATGCAAACTCTTGCTGTATGCTGCATGTGAGAAAAGACTTCTTACAATGTCCAAAGCTGATTCTCCCAGCAATGTCCAGAATATACATCATAAAATGATCAGTGTTTGTCAGTAGCATCTATTGTCAGTCCCCATGACCTACATCTTTTGGGTTAAGCTATTCTTGTGCTATTATACAGTCTGGGCCTGGCATTAGTTTTCTGCCTCATCTCAAATGATGTTTCTCTGACTATTTGTTGAGATAGTACTTTTCTTACTTCACTGAGTACCAGCAACAGAAAATAAAGCGTATTTGGTTAAGCAATCACGTGAACATCTTCAGTATATGATGTCCTGGAATCAGTGTGCGCATGCATGGTACTGATACCTGTGTCAGATGGTCATTGAGCAGGTTCAATGATGTGCATCTCCACAGTGTGATGAATTGAGCAGTGAGATCTGTCTGCAAATGTCTGTCCCATAGTGATGGCTCATTGCTCAGTGTAGATGTGGAGTGTGGATGAGTAGCACAAATGGCACCATCTGAGGATAACAGGCCTCATGGGCAGAGGGGGTGTGTGGGACCCTGTTTAGGGTACATCTGGACGACTGGCTGTCCTCTTCTGTAAGAGCCAGAGTCAGCTGAAAGTCCAGCTGTCACTTCTGTTGCAGTGAAGCCTGCTTTCTCCCCTTCAAACACCAACTTCTGATCAAACTATTTGAGGTATTTCGACTTTAAACTCCCTATCTAGAGGTGGCCTGGTAGCAGAGTGGTCACAATTCATGGTACCACATGGTCACAAATGCCCTGTGCAGCAAGTCCTCGATCTTCTTCTGCTTGGCAAGACAATTAGCTGTGTGTCATTACCCCACTTCTTCACTGTAACTGTGAAAGGTAAAAGCACAAAAAATAGGCTTAAAAAAGGACAATGTGTACTTTCTGTATTTTCCCAAACTTCATCCATCTGGCTGAAGACACTTCAATCATTTTAACAAATTTTCTTTCTGTCTGCCTGTGTTCTAACATTATTTGGAAAATATTCCAGTATATTTTTAATATTTTTACACTATTATTGCCCTTTAGCATGACATGTAGAAGCCATGTGTCAGTGATCAGTTCACTGACCCACTTTGACTCATTTCCTATTGCGGCACAAATACAATGTGGTGTAGGTTAAGCAAAATATCTTCAAGATTTTATATAGGGAAGGAGTCTTGTGATTGCCAGCATGATGGGAAAGAGTTAAATGCTTTTTGTGAAGCAAGTGTTTTCTCACATGATTGTTTTATATTTGTACCAACAGCCTAATGAAAAATCCTAATAAAGAAAAAAAATGCTTACTATATTTCCGAGCTGTTTCCTGACTCAAGGGTCTATTTTTAATGTATTTGTACTAGCTTCTCACAGATGCTACTCATTTTCTTCCATCAAAATGGTTCATATAAACATGCCAAAGTTAATAAAATAAAATTGTCTTTGACCGTTTAGAAGTGGCTGCATTACAGATATTACTGCAGCTGCTGCTGCTTCCTCTTGAGTCTGCAGTATGTGTGTCATAACAAAATGTGTCTGGAGGCCATGTAGGTTTTTGAGAATTAATTCTGTGAAATGTTCCACATTATAGAGTGATGGCTTTATTTTGACTAAATAAAAAGCAACGTGGAAGGATGAATTTAATAACTTTTTAATATTTGCTTATTTATTTTTCACCTGTCTTATAAAATAAACTGACACCACAGATTTGAAATTCATTTAAAGATGGACAAAAAAGCTTTCTTGTAATCTAATTAAACACAGATTGGTTTTCTGTTTTATCCTGAGAGGAAAAAAGCCTTGATGATAATGTGCAATGTATTATTAAGACCAGTTAGGAATTTAGAAGGCAGTAAGACAGAAATTCATGCATCTTTTTATGCTAAATAACCTGCATTTAAATTAGATAATACTTGGGTTTTTACTACTAAAGAGAGGATTACAGTGGACTTTGAGCAAGGTCCCAATCCAAAAGAAGAGCAGACTTTCACAATAACTTTCAATATATTTCTTGCACTCACACCACCTTAGGCCTAGAATTCCAATTAATGAATCCACACTCTCTGCTGTCTCCCTAATGAGGGGGTGTTCAGAGCGAAGGTGTTGGTCCTGTGACATTCCTCTGATTCATACATGTGACAGAATAATGCTTTAGCTATAGGACATTACACCTTCAGGGAGGGGCAAATGTAAATGTTGGCAGTACCCCCTTTTGCCTGTCCCATCTTGACCTTGTTAAACTGCATCTGCTGTTGGTCAGAACACTGTTGGAAAGTTTAGTGTGTCACATAAAAATTGTTTAGAATTTAAAAGTTATATCAAAACCTAAATATGTATGTTTAAGCAAAAATTAGCAAACTGTCTTTTAAATGTTGTAATGTCATTTGGTCTCTGTTCTGATTTTGTATACACTGAACTTACTGAGATGTGTTTGCTGGCTTTTTCCATCTTGTAAATGGCGTTTCAAAGCAGTTTATAGTTAAACAGACTGTTTCCTTCCCAGTGGTCTTTTTAAATGATTGCATTAAAAACTGTGATTTGTTCATATGTATTTGCCCAGATTAGACTGCTTATTTGAGAATTCAATAACGACCAATAGGTCTGAAAAGTGGAAATGTGGGTGCCAAAGCACAGAGCAGGATACAGCAGCTGTCTTGAATTTATGTCAACTAGTAACAATACTTGTTCTTTACTGCAATCTGGTGTCTGATAAGTACGTCTGGTGCTCATTGTAATCATTATTATGTGGTAAAGTGCAGTATGTTGCTGCCATGTCCACTCAATTTTTATTTAATTTTTATTTACTTTATTTTTTTTTACATATTTTTTCATTACAATTTCCTGTAAACAACATATTTGACTCTAGCTACTACTAAGACGCATTTGTGCCTGTTGACAGTTACAACAGCGGGATATATGTATACAACGGGAGGCCACACCATCATGACCTTTTGTCATATTCACTGATGCTAGAGTATACAAAAAGAAATAAATCTTCTGGAAGTTTTCCAAAAAACTTAATTACAAAAACTATTCTAATAAGGACAGAATGTTGTCTCCTGGATGTCCCTGTAGTGCTTGCAGAGAAATGCACTGAATTGTAGATCCACTCTTCTGCTAGAGCCGATTTTTTTTGCAACACTCTCCTAACTCGTCACGTACTGTTTATTGAGGAACACCTTCTTACCATTATTTTAGTGCAAGAGTAATTTTCTGGGAACTCTTGTGAGCATAATTTTGCCATATGAGGAGAAGAACAAACATCCAATTTTTTTTTTTTTTAAAGTCCACATTTGGAGGCTGGTGAGGAGGGGAGAAAGAAAATGACATGACCTTCAGCCTCAAGCTCTATTGGACTTTATCCTGTAAGGGGGTACCCAGTAGATCACAGTGTGTGTATAAGTTCCAATCATTGGAGAGCGAGAAGAGGATAATTTTCTACTTCTCTACAACAGAAGTACGGTCATCAGGTCATTGTGAGCAAGGGTGATAATAATTAAAAATGGGACAATAATAGAAATGGGACAGGGGGTCAATATACGAACCTCATAATTCATTTATTATCTGTCCATTTTGACATTTAACTACACATATATACAACACTAATTGGGGAGCAGTTACCCCTTATTTTATTTGCACACTGATACAGGGAAAGCCTCTTGTTTAGGCTTTGTGATGCAGAGTAAACCCGGTGAGTATGCAAATTGTTATAGTCATGTGGCAGATGAGATGGGAATTGACCTAGGGATGAGAGGAAATCAGTGTCTTGCCATTTCAGGTCTCTTTGGGCTTTTTTTAGTAACTCAGTGCACAGGTGTTAATCACTTAATCAATTGTTTCATTAATCAAGTGAGAAGTCCCAGAAAGTGGAGACGGGTGTGAAAGTTCACCCTCTTTCCCCCTTCTTCTTCTGTCCTGTCCTCTTCCTGACAAGTAGATAACTATCCCTAAAAGAGAGAGGAGATAGAGGTGACTGTGCTGCGCTGAAGCCAAATCTCGCTGGGAGGCTGTCAGGCTGAGTTCCAATACTGAAAAGTCTCCTGTCCTGATCATCCTTTTCCCTCAGCTGGCTGTTTGGGGGTGACAGGACCAGTTGTGTTCTGACAGTTTCCATCACTTCCGCAGTCTAGTGCAATCTACATAGCAGAGCAGTGGTGACTGCATGAGACATTTGATCATTTGTTTTGTGTCTTTTGTGGCTCAACCTATATTGGAAAAATTGTTGAATGGCTCTTGTTTAATCAGTCATGATAGAGGAATGAATGATTTCCTCGTTGTACATATTAAGAAACATTCAGCTGGATGAACAACCTCCAATAACTTTTACAGAAATAAAGCTTCTTCAATAGAAAGTGCATATCTTTTAGTGGCTGATGTTAAAATTTGAGATATGCTTTATATTGTACTTTATTTATGTATACATACATGCAATTATACATACATACATACATATACTGTGTGTGTGTGTGTATATATATATATATATATATATATATATATATATGCAACTTGGGTCCTATATATATAAAAAGCTACATAAGCTTGGGTCCTCTTCCAGAGGCCTGGGAGTTTGAGAGTTCTGCACAAGATCTTATTTGTTCCTAAGACCACATTCTCCTGGACAGGAAGCTCAGATATCATGCCTGCCTCCTATTACCACTGGGACCATTTAGGAGTTTAATTTCCACATCTGCTCCAGTTGTTCCTTCAGCCTCTGGTACTTCTCAATTTTCTACGCCCCTTCTCTCTGATGTTACTGTCAGCCACATCTATCACAATTGTGGTCTTTTGCTACTTGTTGTCCACAACTACCAGCAGCCTTATTGCTTTCAACTACCTCTGAAGATATTTCCCACTGGAACTTGTGGACTTATAATTCAAATGAAGCACAGATGCTCCTGTATGTTATCTCAGCCACTTGGTTGTGAGTCTCAGTTAAACTGTCCTAACCTGCATTTTACATCCTGCACAGCCTGCAACTTGGGTCCTGTCAGCTGTGGTATACTACTGCCTCTATTCAAACTGCACTTCAGAGCTTCTGTTTGCAAATCAGGAGAACGTTAACTTAAATTGAATTAAGCTCAAATTTCTAAAAGAAGATGAACTGTGGGCTTTGCGATGGGCCAAGGCCCTTTGCAGGATAAATGCAAAGTTACTCTAGTGAAGTTCAAAAATAAAAATCTGGAGTAAAAAATAATAATTGGTCCACCTTAACATATTCCTGCAGGCATCCTTTAGGACATATAATAATATTCTGCTTTGAAAATGTCTCTGTTTGAACTGCAATTTCCTTTGAAAGAAAGCTAAAATACAAAACTCACAATGTAGCACTTTATAGTTTAACAGATTTATTAACCCAGAATTTCAACAAGGGAAGCTACAGGAGACAGATCCGGTCACTGGGAATAGTTATTCTGGGAGAGATAAGAAGTGGATTAGTCCAGTTAATTCCCTCAGCAAAGATTCCAAAAAGATGATCCAAGGTTTGCTTAATAATGCAGGTGAGGTGAATACACTGAGGGGGGGGGGCACTGGCATGTACTCCAGAAGAAGCTGAGGTGGTATAAAAGTGGGCAGACAGGTGAGTTGATGTTTTTCAAAGGAGAATTCCAGAAGGAGGAGGCCAGCTTGACGGAAACAGCTAAGTGACTCTGAACCGCTCCAAACAGGAGAGACTAGAAAAAAAGGGAGGGGGGGGGTGACATTAGAGCTGAGGGTCTACACAGAGTGCACGAAAGAGCCCTTTTACCACTCTGAAGAAGCAGACAATGTGGGAAAGGATGGGTGCTTGAGCTGATCCTTAAATACCGACTCTTCTTCTTGTTTTTCTTTTTCATACTTGAAATTGTACATTATCACAATGTCTTCAACTGTGATCTGTAAAGGCTCAAAGAAATATTTCCTTTCAGCAAATGAGTGCGAACACACTTCTAAGTGTCTGCTCAAACATCACTTTGCACACTGAAGGTAAAACTTTGAGGACAATAGCACTGGATAATTTGTTTAGTGTTTAATGGTATTTTTAAGCAAAGCAACAGAGACACAACATACGTCAATCCTCATACCTGTCAAAGCAGTTTTATAAAAGTATCTCATGAAATGTTTGATTAGTTGATATGTTTGTATGGACTGAGATCTTATATTATCACCTACTCACTGACGAATGTGGATAATTGACTTAATTCCCTTTTCAGTTAAACCAAAGAAAATTATACATTTTAACAATAAACATTTACTCATCATCATCCACCACACTGTGTGATGCACTGAGGGAAAAAAAAATGCATATTATCTCTTCATATAATTGATTTATGGTGCTGAGCTCCTACAGCAGATGTGGAGGGATCATGTTTTACACATCAAAGCTTATTGTTTCTCAGAAGCTTTGGGGGAAAAATGATGAGAGAAGGGTTATGATCTCATCATAAATTCTGGCATTTACAGTGCAAATGCCATATTGCACTTTAAAAATGAATTCATACTTGCTTAACAGTGTCTGTTAAAGATGAGTTTATGAATAGTATTTCATATGTATTTCAGTATTCTTCCCCACAGAACATGCGCTTTACCACATGAATGTAAACTCGCAGTCTATAAGTGGAAAAGGACACATGGAACATCTGCTTATCTGCAGATGATCCTTGTGTCCTTCATGACTCCTTAATTAAAAAAAATAACATCTACCTGCATTAAAAACATTTAACCTCCTCTCTGAACCTTTTCAGCTTGCAGTCAGCTTATAAAATATGCACAAACTGAATGCATGTATTGTTATATTTTTTTGATTATGAAGCACTATATTGCTAAAAGTGTTAAAAATGTTAATGTTAAATAGAAACCACAAAAATAATGTATCTTAGCCCTTATGGTAAGTTCAGTGCTTGATCATTTCAGTCAGCCGTAAGGAAGTGCTCTACTTAGAATCGGAGGACTGAGAAAGTCCTGCAGCAAAGGCACATATTAACATTCTGACTAGGACCGAGATAAGAGATGAGAAAGGCAAAGTGCATGTGAGAGACAAATAAAGGTGAGATGCAAGATTTCTCCTCACAGAGTTAATCATGTGAACAGATGAGAACAGCTTGCACCTATCTTGGAGACTTGCTGGCAAAACAGAGCTGACAAATACGGCAACTGGAAGATGAGGAAAGTGATTAAGAGCATGACAAAGAATAAGGCCTTAGTGTGCTGAAATCTCTTAATGTTCTTGGATGGAGACAGCAAGTCACACTTGGGAACTCCATGCTATGTCACCTCTGCCTTAACAGTCTGCCATTCATTTGTGGATATGTGTGCATGTTTAAGCATTTACATTCATATGCATGCAAGTGTGTGAATGTTTACTAATGTATGAACTGACTCACCTCTGGCCCACCCATTTCACCTTTCCACATAAAAGGTAATTATGTGGAAGGGAAAAATAAATCTAAAAAAAAAAGATTAGATATGAGTTGCCTTTGATCATAAACAGGAAGGGACAGCCCATGTTAGAAGCGTTGTTGTTTGCTTTCCAGTTTAATTTAGGCGAAAGAACCTTGTGCTGGTAAGCTCAGTGTGCTGTAAGCTTGACAGACTGTGGTCCTTGGAGTCTAAAGCTTGGAAAAGTGGCAAACTGGAAAAGACTTTGAAAGGCCTCTTTAGGCAAGAAGAGGAGAAATATGAGCCTGATTTCAATCCAGGAAAATGTACTGAATACAACTTTTGAGCCTGAAACTACACCAATATTGTCACATTGGATTTCTGTGACCCCAACATGTAAGTTAGTAGTAGTAGATAGGAGGGAACACATACTAATACTGAAATTATATATGTAAAAACCCAGTGCTCTCATTCTTAAAGCCAGATCACGTTTTTTTCCCCATGTGCCATGGTTCATAGGTCATTTAATAACCTCAAATTACAATTCTAATTTGAATCAAAGTGACAGTGAATGGAGTGTGTCCAAAAGCACATTACCTGTGCTGCATATCAATGAGGACAGACTGTTTGAAGGTAAGCTTCTGTCTTATGGCAGTTTATGTCTATGGCCAAGTGTTGATGAAATAGCTGTGCAAGAAAATGCACCCTTTCACATGCATTGATTACATTTTAGATGACAAGATGCCAGATGTCTCAAAATGTCTTGTCTATCTTAATTAAAGAGAAAATGCACAAAAGGCAAGCAGAATGTAGTGGTAAAGCCTAAGTAGATAGGATTCCCTTTTATCATTAGAATTTTGCACATGCAGTTTTCAGTCATCTCAAATCTGTGTGTGTGTGTGTGTGTGTGTGGCGCTCTCTTCACTTGTTTGAGATGGATTAATAAAATGAAATGTTGTGCTGTTCCTGCATTCTGCCACATTTCTGCAGGACTGGCAGAATGTAAAATCTCCCCTTTCATTAAGAGTCAAAATGGTTTCTTTGACAGTCAGTGTCAAAAACATGCGAGAGGTCTATTAATAAGTGATTGGAGAAACACGCTGGAGGGGTAACCTCAGTGAGGCTTTAACCTTAATGGTCATCTTTTCATGAATTTTTCAATTCCTCATTAAGGTTGCATCCATTAAATGTGCATTTGTTTCAGCTCTACACTGTCAAACAAATGACAAATACGCAAAGGTAATGAAACGGCTGCATATCCACAGACCACATTTGCAAAGAAAGTTAGAGACAGATGAGCAGTTCTGATAAATGCAGCCTCAGGCAAAACTAGGAGCCATTTGTTGTTGCCTGAAGCCATGGTGCTGTGTAAAAACATAACTTTATACTCAGTGCAAATCAGTAGTGTTAGGAAACTCACGGAGACTGAATGAAATCCTCATTTTTGTCCTGTAAAGGAACTAAGGATTAAAATATAAGCACGCCACAAAAAAATCTTGTCAATATGTAATGCTCAACACTGTGCTTGGCAAAGTTTCTCACCATATGAGGGAAGAAAACATCTCCCCGGGGTATAAATTAAGTGACCTCGTTTTTCCCCTTCACGTCCCAGCCTAAATGTTGTTTCTCCTGTACTCTCCATATTGTGATGTAAATGAGATGCATATTTGGCTCATCTTGCTCTGCTGAAGTGGAAAGGTAACTATTTGCATTATGCTTGCAGGCTGTAGTGCTCACCACATTGCTTTATTCCATTAACCCACGTCTTCATGCACAGCAACACTTTATCTGAGCTAATTGGTCCAAAGCATACCAAAGCGTGGACTGCTTGCAAGTCATGTCCGTGTGCAACTCAAACTGCCCATCTTCATCCAGTCTGACTCATAAGGAGTGCACTTTCCTCTTGTTTTGTTGTTTTCTCCCACATTTTTCTGCTTCATTTGTTAGTCCATGGAAAATACTTTAGGTCAATCAAATATAATGAATAACCTCAATGTTCTAACACAGTCCACGTCTGAGCCCAATTAATCAGATTTTTGAGATAGCAAGGTGTAATTTCACTCTCTAATTTCTTCTGCACCATTGTATCACTGGCATTGCATTATTTTGTTTTCAGGATGGACAATTTACCACACACACACACACACACACACACACACGCATGTAAATGGTCTTATCTTTAAGCAAAATATAGAGGTGATGTAAGTGATTTTCCTCTCCCTGCACGTGGGAAACAAAATGATAGCAGTTATCACCTAAAGGTGTAAAGAATTAATTGCCAGACACAAGGTGTAATAAACAGGATTCAATATTTTATAAATAGCAAGTCAAATTAGAAAGACGTAACTGTGGCTGAGCTTGTGTTATTGGCAGACTTTGAAAACACGGCTTCTTCGCGTGTGACGACTTTGTTTGCTTGTCTGTTTTTATCCATATTTATTTCTGAATAATCCCTCAAATGTGCTGTCATTACTGTGCATGAGGGAAAATCACAAAGCAGGTTTCGTCAGTCTACCTTGATTTGAAATTTACAGATCACAGACGCTTAGGCTGCATGTAAAATTCTTACATGATGTAATACTTTCCACTTCCCCAAGTATGTAAGGGTCTGCTTGGATCCAAGTGAAGTAAATTTCATCTTCAGAAGGTGAGTGAGGCTCTGTGCAGACCTTCGCGCACCTACTAATGTTTTGTGGTCAGATGGACTCATCCACAGTTAAGCTCAACAGTAAAAGTCATTCAGTACCACAGATACATAATAAGTCATATTGCATGCAGTGCTGCACATCGAAATGATCGAAAATGATTTCATAATTTGAATGCAACATTGTTTGGTAATAGTTAATAACCATTAAAAATAACCATGGTTATGAAGTTAATATGATGAATGAAAAAAATGGAAAAAATAAATAAATCATGTGTGAAACATTGTTAATAAATGCTGCGAAGGGCATTTGAACATTATTCGAATGGGTGCCACAAAGCTGAAACAGAAGTCGGCAGGTGGGTTGGTGGTGCCATAAATCACAACACTCTGAGCCTGCATTTTTATCCTGTTTATTTCACTCTTTACTTTCAGTTTCACTCATCGTTTGGTAGGCTACGGTGCCAAAACTAAGGATCCTGGTTTGTGCTGAAATACAGCTGTTGGCAGCGTTTACCAAGCATGTTGAAAAATTATGTTTAAGGGTACCAAATGTGACAGTGTTGTGTGTGAGACACTACTGCTACTGCTGTGACAGGTGCATCCCAGCACTGTCAACTAAGGACACCTTTTTCTCTGGGAAGTCAGTTTCTTTGGAAAAAAAATATAGTATAGTATATGGTATAGTTTTTTTGGGGGGTTTTTTTTGGGGGGGGGTATTTCCTTTTTCCTCTTTTCCTTCCTCCCACCCTCTGACATTTAAACAAAACAAAATAACATTAAAATCTGTGCTCTAACGATCTCTGGTGTAAACAGACTGAGAAGTGGCTGCTTCGATTCGCGCTCAGTTGTGTATGAATTACTGCTTTTCATGCTTGAGAAAGCCTTACATATCAATTACAGGACTCTGTATTTGGATGAAAACAAAGTAGATGCTTAGATGGCACCTCATCAAGGCAAGCCGGCAACATAAATCAAAAGTTCTTCATTTCGCACTCTGTTACCTGAAACACTTAGGTACCCATCGAAATAAATAAATATGACAAAATATGGCACCGCTTGGGTGAATAACATTTCACAGTGCCTGGAACCAGAAGGCATCATACTGAGTGAAACTGTAGGGAAAACTGAGTTGGACTTGGCAAAACCATGGTTGCTGAAGTGGCTGGTTTGCTCCTACTCACCGTAGCAGTGTGAGACATCTCTCTGGCACTGCCTTCTTCTGAATGCAAGCCAAGGCATCCTGCCTGTTACCAAGGTACAACAAGGTTGCAGGTACACAGCACTTTAAAGAGAATATCTAAATGCCTGCTGATAAATTGGAGCCTGTAGTATGCTGTGTGTGTTTGTTCACTTCATATGTTTTGGTGTCCCTGCACAGTCAGCAGGTTTGCTGTTTCTACTGTGATTGCTCTGTTTTGAGACTTCTCCTTGTCTATGGGTGTTGTCCAGCTGCCTGTCAAAGATTTAATTGCTAAATTTACCCCATATCTATATAGTGACTCAAAACTGGACTGGCCTAAGGGCTCAAACAACCCATGGAGAGGGTAGTACAGTAGATAATGGCCATCACGATAGTGTAATTATTTGCCCAGCTTGATTGTTCAATTAATGTTTCTGTGCAGGAATTGTGGAGTTGACGCTTTGCAAATTCCCCACAACATACAGTGCTGCACACAGATTACATTATCACCTGAAACCAGAGGCAAGTGAAACAAGCCAAGCTGGAGCAAAGCTCTCATTTTTCTTAATGTGCACAAACCCAGCTGGGGGTGCATCTAGGATAAATAACATGGTAATCACTTGAAATCCCCTAGAATCACTTGCTGTTGAAGAAGACTGCATTTACCTATGCTTTTTCAACCTTATGGAGGAGACATTATTCAAATAGGCTTGAGTAATGTAGTCCATATCTTTGCCACCATTAAATGTTTCTTTATTTATTTGACATGCTTGAAGCAGGTAAATAATGTGATTGATAGCATCAGATTTGAGATATTTTACTTTAGTATGTTTTGCATCACAAAAACGCTAAAATAAGCAACTCTACCACTGTTGATGATGGTAAATAATTAATGCCAAAATATTTCCATAATTACAGCACGTGCCCCATTACATTCTTAGGTAGGCTGTTTTCATGTATGAACTCAACTAATTCATAATTCATGAGGGAGCATTTAAAACATTTTTACAGCCTCTTCCAGTATCCCTAGCCAAGGCTTCTCTCCATGATGTAGTCAAAGCAAAATGCATAACATGAGCATGTTCGCTTAGGCTCAATCATCTGCAGCACAGCCTGTTTTCTGAGCAGAAAACACCTGGAGATGATCGAGAACGGAGACACACGCACCAACCTCGTTTCTTAAATAAGAAGGTGACGAAGGAATATTAGTTTTTTGATGATTTAAAAGCATGCAAACAGTAACTGAAAGTTTGAATTTGTCTTCCTACACATTTACAAGAGACTCAGCCACAATGCTGTGTAATCCTTCTCTGTATTGATAGTTAATCACATAACCACAGGATTAAATCAGAATCTGTCTTGTGTCCAAGCGGCACAATATGAAAGTCCTTAATGAGAATTTCCTATATCACAGAGATGTGCTGAATGATACACCACTGATCATAACATGGTAGGCATCAAGATGAAGCAGCTCTTTTCTTTCTTGCAGTCAGTGTGTGATATAGAGCTGAGAAATATATTACTGTAAAATTAATATTAGATGCAGGAAGTGCTTTAAATAGCAAAATGTCACCCAGGTATAGTTAAGATCAGAAATTATTCAGCCTTAACTGAGTCTCTTTTTTTGTTGTTTTGGCCTACTTTGGGGCAGCAAAAACAAGCTTTAAACACGCACACTTTCAATCCCTATGGTCAAACTGATAGCATACAAGTGCCTTTTTACAGCAGCAAAGCTATAGAGCATTAAGAATCTTTTTATTTATTTATTTTCCATATAACTAATGAATGTATATCTGGTGTTTAATCTCCTTTTTTAGGTCTCTACAAATTTGGGAGGCAATTTAACTATTTAGTACCTAAATGCACCTGTATTTTGCAGATAAAAACCTCTATCTACCATTTTGTGGCATATAGGTTACAGTGCTCATCACTGCTTTTCACTGGAAGCAGCCCCCAAGTAACTAAAAATGCAAATCAGAGCAATTACAGGAGGAGGATATAGAAGAAAAATGAGTTATTTTGAAATTATTGTGAAGCTCTTGCATGTTCAGTTGCATCTCCTGTGCCTTTATTCCTAGTCCTAATGAGAAATGTGAATATGTATGAGTTAATTTACCAAAGCCAAACTAATGGAATGGTGGTTACATTAAAGAAGAGCAGCATCGCTAATGTATTCTGTATGGTACCAACCCTTAACTCTTCTGTTTGCCTGTCTCTTAACAAAACAGTCCTTTAAAAAAACTGAGATTTTAAAACCGAAATAAATAAGTAAGTCACTGGAGAACAGCTTTTGTTCCTCTAAACATCTTTAGGGCTGTGCAAAAGGCTTTATTTTGTCCCTCTCTGTAAGCGTATAGCAAGGCTTGCACCTTCTTTGGAAGGCTGATAAATATAAAATATCGCCCTACCACCTGAAAGTGCATGGGCTGCTTTGCATGGCTGCACTTTGTATCTCTGCCTGTGACTGAAAGGATGTGTTGCACTGAGCAAGACCAAAAGCAACACGGCTTATCTATATGGGAGAAATTTTTTTTAAAAAGCAAATTCAAGATTTAGTATGTTCTGACCGGCCATAATGCTGTTTGAACCCTTCAGTCCTCTTAAATAAATTTGTAGAGGAGTGAAAATGTTGCAGCTAGTGTGTTTATGTTGAGCAGTTGTGCCAATTGCTGTCAGACAAAGTCTCTACATAGATTTGCCAGCGTGTGCCCAGACCCAGAGCTTTGCCAGGACATACTGTCACCCAGAACTAATCTAGCACAGACAGGCATGGACAGGGCACAGTTTTCACTAATTTACTCACACCCAGTGCAAGCCTTACTGCTGCTTTTTATAGCTGGGTGAATCTAACCAGCATTTGGAATGTGAGAAACATCCAGTCAGATTTGTTTTCCACAGATGTTATTTTCACCTCTCATAGTATTATTTATGTACACATTTCTTCAGTTCTGTTGATTAGCTACAACTAAACATAAGATGCAAGCACATCAGGATGAAACTAATGACGTGCTGTCCAAATATGACAGCACTCAGTCACGACTTATCAGAACAAATCACCACTCTCCGTGGAATAACAAAGCACCCCTGCTGTAAACACCAGGGATCAGCAGTAATTTAAACCCCCACTTTAAGAGCCTCAGTCTTTCATGTGCTGTCTAAAACCAATGAGTGCCACATCTATAACCCTGGCCAAAAGGCTCAGCTGGGTTTTGTGCTTTGAAATGGACTGCTGGACACTGCCCAAAAGCCCTCAAAGTCATTTCTCCAAACTGTAGTCTTGGGGATTCTTGTTAATCCACCATACCCATCATCTATAAATAAGTGGCACACTTGTGGAGAGAGCAGTTTAGAAAGAGTGGTTTGAGGCCGGACACTTACAAGGCCTGTCATTCTTCATTTCCACTCTACTGAGCAAAGCAAATTGGAGGAGGCCAGCAGGAACAGGTACGGGAGACAGGAAATCTGTGTGTCAGGTGTTGTTAAAAAGACTTTCCTCAAAGATTCGAAATTTGTCACTGTTTATGTCAAATAACCGAGTGGAGAGTAGAACAAATCAGTTGCAATGAGCGCATGTATTTTGGGATTAGTTGTTTATGTTTCTCAAAAATTTTGCCATCTGCCCTGCTTTCAGTGTTCATAATTTCCATTTGTTTGGCAGGGCATTTTTAGCAAACTTTATTCAGAAAAGCTGTGTTTTCTCTTAACCACAAAACGCTGGGGGCTTCTTCACTCCCAAGTCAAAGTCTGTACTAAGCAGTAATACACCACAGCTATGATCGGGAATGAGTTGTTTGTTTCACATCACTGCTTTGCAAGATATTTGTTTTCTAAATTGCCAAGGGGTAAGGCGATTATACAACCTAATTCTCATTGTGGCTTTAATTGCCAAGTAGTTAATTAAAATGCACAGTGACTGGAGTGTACACTGTCCCCCAGGATGTAATAAAGCTGGTATTATAAACACTTGATCGGGAGACTGATACCATAATATGCAATATCTCATCCATCAGGATTTATGAGGTTTTGAAATTGTACTTCCTGTCACCTTTTGTTACTTGGAGTCATTTCTGGAACCCACGTTCATTTCCTGTCACTAATAACCCATTAAAGGACTAACGTATTTGAAGCAAGAAGGATAAACAATGTTTAGCAATGTAAAACTAGTTATTAGGTTTTTATTGCTTACGGGCAATGAGGTTAAACAGGCAGGATTAGCAGACTGAGAGAACGACAGGAGAATGACAGGAGAATGAGCTGAAGCTATGGGCTACAGTCTGTTTTCGACTGTTTCTCTGACATTTAAGCTGACAAGTCAAACTTTTTCTGCTCTTTTGTATTGCCTTAAGATCAGTTGCTAAACAGTGTTTTCATTTATGTAGATGGCACAATGGTGTCCTTCTCACTGTGACAGAATTATAAAAGGTTTTTGAGAATATTGCATATTTGGATTCCCAAATCAACAGATTTCTGTCTAAGGAGGTTAAATTAGGACATCATGAAAAGAAATATGATATATCGTTTCTGTATTTTAGTTTTATAGTGATTTCTTACATGATGTCGCACACACATTGCTTGAGAGCTGTCTGCCATATTGGTTGTGATACAACTACTGTGGCATACCAGCTGAGCAGCAGTCCAGCTCTCCGAGGAAACTGAATATTTCCCAACTGGTTGGTGAGTGGTTCATGGAGATTCCTGGCTGTCACTACATGAAATCCATTGCAAATCCACTGATTGCTTTGATTGCTGGGGTCACGTGTAGTTTGCGTAGAAGACCCCAACTTACCTGCAAACAGTTTTTTTGACAACCAGTCTGGGAATACACGCTTTTCTCCAGTGACCCATGGTTGCCAGGGCATCACTGAGTATGACTGGGGCTTTAGTAATCGATTTCTCAGCAACTGCCACTGATCTCCAGCAACCACTCACCAAATGGTTCGAGGAATAAAGATTTTTCCCTCGCAAAAGCTGGTTGCCAGATTGTCACAGACAGGTCTCCAGGCCTATGTGACTGGGGCCTTATTCACATTGCCACTATGATTGTCACACATGCTGTGTCACGTGTCTGTAAAGCCTCAGCACTCATCTTGCACACCTGGGATGAACGGTTTGGCAGCAATCTACAATGCTTTTATTGTAGTTACAGATGGATTTGTGATCAAATCAGAGATTGTTTTCAAATATTTTTTTCCCCCTCAGTGACCAGTTAAGTCACTCTGTATATCTGACACTCAACCTCTCAAGACATGATAATTTCTGCATAAGCTTAGATCTTTTAATTAGATCTTTTGCCTCCACCATAATGGCTTCAGTAGTTTTTATATGGCTATTAAGCACTACTGTCCAGCTGCCATGCTCTCTGTCACTATTTAATGTGCTGACAGTTGTTTCATGCCTGCCACATGAGCAACACTCTACAGATAGTACTCAGTAGCTGTAAAACAGATGTGCTCCAAATGCTAACTCATTACAAATGAGTGAGGTTATTATCGGGGTATACAGAATGAGGGATTATGTCAGTTCATAAAAGAGTGTAACCCCTAGAAATTCTGGGGGAATCAAAATGTCAGTGTAGGTTTGCATGTAATCTATTACTATGAAATAACATTAAATTATTTTTTTGTTTATTTTTATTTAAAACAAGTGCTCTGTGAAGAGCTGTTAGCAGAGGTGCACCTAAGAGCTGAGGCAAAAGTATGTGATTAGTAGCATTTATTGGTTTGTCAGTAAGATTATGCAAAAACTGTCAGGGCATATTTCATGGAATCTGGTGAACATGTGGAACATGGGGAAAGGAAGAACCCATTTAATTCTGGTGTAAATCCAGATCATCTCAATTAAAAGTGAGTGGCATGTTGTTGATGTTGAGCAATATTGCAATAGGGAGGTGGAAGGTAATGTAGGTGGTTGGAAGTAGAGCACGGGGTGAAGTCAATAAAGGAGTGTAGCGAGCAGATGATGGAGCTTGGCAGGTGAGTAAAACGCTAATAGGCTATTGGCAGAGTGAGCAGAGTCTAGGAACAAACCAGGGAGAAGCGTTGCAGGTGGGGACAGTGGAGCTGATGTCTGTGGAACGGGGTGGAGCTGAGCGAGGCAGACAGGATGAGGAATATGAAGAGGCACAGGGAAACAAGGATTAACAAGGAAGACAAGCGATATGAGCCACAGCAAACCTGAATCACAGTTTTGTTTGCTTGGAGCTAGGGCTAATAGACAGCTTGATCAGAAGATGAGGAGGTTAATAGGCAGGTTGGCCAGAGAGGTGATTATAGAGCACCACAGCCAGACACAGACCATTGTAAAAGGCAGAAATGCAGAAACCCAAGGGGCAATGGGAAAGCCAGACTTCTGCCAAGCCCAATATAAACATTTCTATATTTTCTAAAGCAATGTGCAGTAATAAGGCAGTGCATAGCATTCACAAAAGAAAAAAATTAAACACTTTACGTCATAATTCAGAGACTTGATGCTGTTCTAGTTGAAGGGTTAAGTATCATGGTATGCCCCTCTAGGTGACAAAGTAACATAATTCTCTGATGAATAGAAACGTTGAGGAGCAAGATAAAGATTGCCTCAATGTGATGATATATAAAAACTTGCTTAGCCACAGAACTAAAAATAGCAGGAGTTCAATATCTCAAACACGATGCATGACTGCACATCCTGATTGGTTGGATTTCACGATATCTTTCACGTTGATGCACACCCTTACGTAGCTTGCTCTAAAATGCAGCATCACTCAAGACAAGCACCTCTTTTTGTTTTGCCCCAGAAAGTAAGGCTGCTCGGTGAGACATCTAGTTTTTGCTACTTTGAAAGCGAGGGGACGTTCTCTTTCCAGCAGATTCTTTCAGTCTGTCACTTATTTTACCAGACAAGTTTTCAAGTAACCACCAGCATCAAAGTGCCACTATTTTCCAGAGAAGACCCACTCTTCTCTGGGAAAGAGTGGCACTTTGATGCTGGTGAAGTATAAACAGCATACTCAGTGCAGCCTGAGCCGAGCTCAGAGCAGATCCATCCATTTTGTAAATCTGGACAAAACTGAAGGGGTGAATAGGAACTTGCCCCTCCATGGATGTTTTGGACAGAAACACAAGCTGAATAAGCTTTCAGGCGCAGCAGGCGGGTGGTGCTGTGGGTAGCTCTGTTGCATCACAGCAAGAAAATTTTGAGTTTGAACTTTCCTTGCGCCTTTACATTTTTTAGAGCGCTTTCCCCATCTCTGGTGGGTTTTCCTCTCAAAGACATGCATATCATGTGGTTATTCTGTGTATTTTAAGTGCTTCATCTATCTTTTGCTCATTAATTTTGAAATGATCTATGAATGTATAGGAAAATGTTGCTTGCACTGTAAAACACTTTGAATGGTCAGTCAGACTAGAAACCATCAGTCTACTTCCACTCAAGTGCCTTTTATTCTCCGAATTGGATAGCAAGAGCAAAGTCCATTTGGAGAGCTATTGCTTTACTGTAGCCATAGGCCTGGCAATATGGGAGTTAGCCCAGCATACTGAGAGTTGGTCACAAAGTAGGGCTAGATTTCACTGACACCCTGACATGCCTTGGAGCAAACAGAGTGCATGAAGAATGCACCAAAAACACAAGAACTTCTCTGACCCACTTAGCAACACCAGTAAGAATGGCATATCAAAAGATGATGGCCATGCTCCATTTTCATGCCCCGAGTGGCATACAGAATTGGCAGCAGGTAGACTCTCAGTAAATATGTAAATGCACTTTAGGCAAGCTTTAAGTTTGACTTTCTAAATTAAGCTTAACTTAATTTTTCCCAAAATAAGGCAACAGTTAAAGAATAATGCTTCAGTAATCAGTAATGATTGACCAATTACTGTTGCTGTTGTGACTGCTTGGAGTTTGGTGTAACAAATCATGTAAGATATTATACCAGTAATGATTTATTAGTATAACATCTCCCAGCCAGTTCTTTAGATAATGATTCCGTATCAAAGTCGTGGTTAAGGAATTATTTGTAGTACGGATGATGACTAATTGCTAATTAAGTAATTTTTTCATTTGTTCCATTTTCATTTGATTTTTTTAATTGTTCTTTATTAAATATGTAAGATTTTGTCCCTCCCATTGTGAAGAGTGCCCAGATCACAGCATCCCCCTGGAAGGTACATCAGGAGCCTCTGAAGTCCACATCAACAGGAGGGCAAAACAACTGACGCAGCGATATCGAATCAAGGTCTGTGCTTTTCATTATGCTAATCACATCTTCACTGGGAAGACCTAAGATGCAAGGAAAGGTTTGAGTGAGGGGAAATGAGAAGAGATGAGAAGGATATGTGTATTATTTTCTGGGTCCTCCAGAAGTTCCCTTTCTTCATTTCTCCTCAAGGGACCGGAAAATCTTAAATGATGGGAGAGGTGGAAGGATTTCCGGGTCATGAGAGGAGAGAGGATGCACGGAAGAATAAATTAGCATAATGAAAATGTTCCCACAGTTGCTGACATGAGTGCAGTCTGCCTGCGATTCTCTATATAAGCACTTTTTGGCATCAAACTGCTTAATTTCCCTGTTAAGATTTTGCCTATAGTTGCATAAAACATTTTAACAGGAGATCCTGTAATGCTGAGATATCTAGATGAATATAGTGTCTGACTTTAACTACCGTAGCTTCTAGTGCTGGATTCCATACATCACAGAATACATTATATGGCAGTATACAAGCATTCAACAACAGTGAATGGAAATAAAATGTGACAAACCATTACTAAGAGTAAGAAACATGTGTTCTTTCTATTTTGTGAAGGCACGGGTTTAGGTTCCTAACAGGGCTGCATCTACAGCATCATCAAAATTTTCATCATTACTTACATGCTTACATGTGAATAAAATTATCTGCTGCTTGCTGTTTGTTTTTTTCTCTCTCTCTCTTACTGGGTACTGCCACAAGCATCAAAGCAGTCAAGGAAGTTTAGTGGCAAAAAGTGCCCTCCTGCTGTCAGCCTGCTAGCCCAGCAGACTGGATCCCTGATCCAACCTGACACATGGTCTTGAACAATACCTTTAGGGTGTTTTTTTTCTTTATAGACTTAATTATGTCTCTTTTTCTGAGAAATAACCCAAAGACAGTATTTTTATTTATTTATTTATTTTTTTTTTGCTACTGATTTGGTAATGTCTAACCTTCAACTTTTTATATGATCTTGTGAACTTATTAAACAGTATCTAACTGGAGCCTGTTGCAAGGTTTAAAATGTAACAACCTACTTCTAATTGAGAGTTGATAAACTTTGGGATTTATGTCTATTTGAATTCTATTTCCAAAAGTTATAAAACAAAGCTGTGCCCCTCTTTAATATTGTTAAATTTAGAGTTAAAATCAGCAGCTGCTCAGTATGGCATAAACATAGGGGAAACAAATTAACTGTATATAAAAGATGGTATAGGAAAACTGGATGGAGCCATAGCCCAATTTTTTTTTCTGAAGTCCCAGTTTTGAAGCCTCAGCTTATCACTTTGTCTACCACCATGTTGGTTTTTTGGAGCCAGAAATGGCCATAATTGGATGCAAGGCTGAAGTGCTACGTTAATTGATGGTAGCAAGTTTGGTTAGTAAGTTGCATCAGTGCAGATGAAGCTGATGGCTGAAAGCACTAATCAGTTAATTGGTATTATTTAAAAAGCAAAAAATAAATAAAAAATTCATCCTAGGTGTAACAGAAAAATCAACACCAAAACAGCTCTTTGAACCAGGCTGCAGACAAGACTGTTTATTTCTACTGTTTATTTCAAAGTTGGGCATCATAACATGACATACTATTGGGTATGGCTTGCTTTTGAAGCAATCCATAAGTGGCCACACAAGGAACAAAAGCTTTTAGTACTTCTATGTTGGTTTTATTTATAAGAGCTAAATATTTTCACTCTCTCTAAATGTTTTTTAAAAAAGCCTCTACAGTTGAATGGATGCAGTACACATCTAATGTACAGTATATAGTGTACATAATAGTGTTTAAACTCTAAGTTATGGTTTTATGGGATATTTCTGGTGTTTTTCCTTTATAGTTTTTCAACTTTCATTTTGGTACAGATTAAACCATCTGAATAAAACTACATAAGTCTGTTATACTCTGTTTATATCTAGCATATATACTGGGTGTGCCGGGGAAAACGAGGGTTTCCATTCCCACCCCAATACCCACTCCCTCCCCCATGTATATGTCCCTGCCGTTGCTAAATTTGTATTTTCGGTGGAGATTTAAAAAGAAAAAATAGCAGCACTGTTTTTTGGCCCTTGAAACAGTCTACGCCACAAACAACAATCAGATCAGAATTTGATTTTCACTTTCAGCTCTCCTGATTCTGCCACAGTAGAGATGACTCTGCATAAGAGGGATGATCCAGATCTCCTTCCATTCCAGTTTTTCATCATCTCACAAAGTACAGTACTCATGTTTCTGGATGAAACTAAATAACTAAACTAAATAAAAGGGAAATTAAAAGCATTCAAAGCATCAGATTTACAGGAGGCTTGATCTTGGCACACACTTGATCATCCACATCGGAATTCCCTATAAAGGTGAGATCTGATCAACATTGCAGTTATGTCCTGGGGCTGCAGTCTCACATCCTGCAGTTAGAAAATCTTGCTATGAAGGGGTCTGAAGAAATGTTATGTGCACAGTTTGTTGGCTTTGCAACTGATGGTGCAGCTGTTGTGATGAGCTGATAGAGAGGAACAGCCCCACCCTGCGTGAAGGGGATTTAATTCTGACATGTTAAACCATTTGTATTACATCATTTAATTGGATCACATGTGTCTAAGGAGGAAAACACATATGGTCCAATCAAATGTAGTAATAATAACATGAGAATATTGCATGTTAATTTCATTAAAAAATATATATATTTTAATAGTCTTGTAAACACTGTGGTTATATGTTTAAGTTCTGTACTTGTTTAGTCGAAGTTTATAATGATTTTATAAATGTTGCACTTACAGACAGCATTAATAAATATTCTAAAGGGCTCAAGAATGCATAGGAGCACTCTGGTTCCCCAGTTATTTTTGTGGAAAAATATACATAAACATCCCACCCTGTATATGCATTAGGATCGATCTTCTCTAACTCAAATAAAATTGGTTGGGAGCCATTTGAGATACAGAGCAAACACAGCTCATTTACTGTAGTAAAGATATTTGTCATGTAGAAAATCTGCATGATCAAGAAGCTGCCCTCCGGCTTTTTGGAGTCAAATACACTTCAAGGCTTACTGTGTGCTCATGGTTTAACCATGACAGCAGTGACTGCATGATCACTTGTGCATGCTGCTTTAATGGCATGCACCATTTGACGCCAGTAGTTCAAGTTCTTTTCCTCAACCCTTCCTCATCCTTAGGGACTCAACATTTCCCCTTTCAACACCACTGCATTTCAGTCTGCAGATAGGCTCTTGGTGGGTTTTTACCTCTTTTTGTTTTCAGCCTAAAATGGACGATCCTTCGAGATCAGTCTCACTGTCTTACATCGCAAAACACATTTTATGAGTTTCACCTTTACATTCTCATGTCAGCATCTTCTGTTTGAATGTACAAAGTCTGAACACTGTTGTCAATTTCTCATCTTGCTTAACATGACAAATAATGTTTCCATCCAATTTTCTGTCCAGAAAATCAATAGAGTCACACTATGGAGTGAAATAGACAATGGATTGCTGTGGATGCACATTCCTGCCTTTGCAGTAACACAGGACTGATTACATTACATACATGCTAAAAATATTTATGTAAATAATAAATGGCTTCTCCATTTACTGTATCTGCTGCCATCAGTGGTCTATAATGTTTTCTCTATTGTATATATTGTATAAATTACTCATTCACTTTATTTATGGCTTTCTGATAATGCTGTCTGTAAATAGGTTTGCACTGAGTTTGAGTGAATTACCAGAGACAAGATTGCACAAAAATGCATTTTTTTGCCTGAGTATTGTCTGCCATGCAATTTTTTCCGCACTGATGGCGTTGTTGGCTATACATATATGCCTACATAAACAGCATACTTAAGTTGTGGCACTTTGTTTTTGACAAAGCTAAGCAGAGATGGTGTGAACCAATAATGATCACCATTTATGTGTTCCTCTTTTCAAAATGAAAAATTACTTTCTCTTCTTCTGTTTTTTTCCTTCACCTCATTATAATACTCCACTCCATTCAATCAGTGGCAGGCTATTCTATTTCCAAGTGTCATGTTTAATGAACACACAGTTCATTCATTTACAGCCGGAGATGGGAGGGAAGGAGGGAGAGAAGAGGGCAGTGTAGTAGTGACACAGAAAAAAAATAAAAATAATGAAAAATTATTGTGGAGCAAGAGAATCAAAGACACAGAAACTGAGTTAAATAAGGGGGAGGCAAAGTAAAAACACTGTTTGGTGCAATGGGACCATGAGCTCAACATTTTTGTTAGAGTAATTGTCTTCTCATCAGGGTTTCTAAACCTTGGTCACTAAATTTAAACCAAATACATCCACTAAAGCTGAAACTGCAGTGATGCCAAGAAAAGGACACAAAATCAACCCTGTGTCATACTGTTGTGTCAGCTGCTGCAGAGGTGACTCTTTAATTATGACATTTTTGATCACAGAGTGTTGTGTTGAGTCTTCAAAAAAAAAAAAACTGACTGCCTAAAGGGACGTTGTATTCCCACCCTTTGATTTGTCCACACTAGCCTCATTTCTGAGGACAACAGCAATACTTTCAAGGTAAGGATGTGTATCCTCAAGCTAAAAAGAGCCAAGTCAACAATCCCCTTGGAATGCATTAGAGACTCATCAATGTTACCCTGTCTTAAAAATATCAACTCAGCTTTTTCTTTTGCCCGCCCCTTGTGGTAAACACATTCTCATTAAGTAACTTCCATAACAAAGGTGCGACTGAAGACCAGGTGATATTGGGGTTTTCAGCAGCCTTAAGGGACTGGTGAAGCTTTTAAAAAAAACTGCAACTACAGAACAGGTGAAAATGCATTGAGAGTTAAATTAACTGGATTAAAGTTGGAAGCTTCAAAATAAGGATTATCTAGAGATGTTTGAATTGTAAAAAAATAAGGGGGGTGGGGGGGTGGTTTACAACCAATTTCAAAACTTTTTTTTTTTTTGTGGAGAACATAACTTTACTGATGAAAATGGGTGGGACTCCAGGCACTGGTGATCTTCCACCATTTACAGTAACATTTCTACATTTCAGCCCCATGAAACTGGCCATCAGTGTCAACCTAGTGCCATGAGGTCAAAGCGAGGGAGATTATTTTAACACATGGATGGTCATCCCTTTTGTGGCTGCTGTCATTCAAAGAATACCCCCCCCCCTGGCTCCCTGTGCAACTCCTCTCTTTCTTTGCTTTTTCTGTTTCTTCATTCTTATCTTCGCTTTCATTTTCCTTTCCTAGCCACCATCCATTTCTCCTTGCTTTTGCTCTCACTTTATCTACCTTAAGCTTTGGATATTTTCCCATTTCTCTGGCCAAACTGCCATATCACAAAGTTCTGTGTGTGCTTGGTCAGGAAATCCAGCAGGACAGTCAAAGGGGCTGGAGATAAGATAGCAGTGTGAAAAAAACAAGCAAAAACTAAAGATGAACCCCAGCTCATGGGCTTAGTGGCAATTATCCCTCTAGGAAGGAACAAAATGTAACTTTTTTTTCTCCAAATTTTAACACGTAAACACCATAATCTCAATGGTTATTATTTGGGTATTTGACTTTCATGTTTCCCTTTTTCCTTCTTTTCCAAAACTGTAATCTCATGCATCTCCTGACAGTCACAAATTCTGGCATATTGTACTGTAAACATACAGTAAATACACTCACTTTGGATTTTTTTTCCTGCACTTGCAGATTCTCACTGTCCAAGGAAAACCAAGTATTTACCAAAACTGGATGAATTTTATTTCCCAATTTGAAAAATTATTTTGCAATGCTGTTGAGTTTGAAAATCAACGGAGAACCATCATGCATTGTCATCATATCCAGTGCGAGTTACATACTTACTCATCCATTAAAATGTGGAAGGTAAGCTTTATTAATAATTTTGAGCTGTGTTTTGATAGTGAACATATTATTGATAATAAGTTCACTGTTTTCTTTCTTTTTAATTCAGTGTGACAAACAAATTTTAAAAAAAAAATCTACATAGAAGATCCAGGTATGTAAGTGATGTGATGCTCATTGCTTTTGTCTGCAGGGGGTGATAATGAGCCAGAAAGTCACATATATATATATATATATATATATATATATATATATGTGTGTGTGTGTGTGTGTGTGTGTGTGTGTGTGTGTGTATATGTATATATGTGTGTGTGTTTTGAACATGCCTGTAATTATGTATTATGCATGTATTTCACTCAGTGTTTTAGTGAACAATGTTGAAACAGTAATGCCTTATTTAAAGTGTGGTGGATTGTGTAAAGCTGTGTTTTGGGAACTGCTGCTGTGAAGCTGGGAATGGGGAGAAAGTAAATTGTGCCGAGTAAGCTGCCTTCCAGCAATTTAACCAAAATGCTGTGGGAAGGATTAGCCAGTGTAGCTATAGTACAGCTAATGGTGGTATAACTAGCTCCTGACTTCATATTGTAATGAATGGGGTATCTGGTCTGTTGTTGTTCCAAATCTGAATTTCTAGGTCAGTTATCAGCTTTGGTGTTTGTTTTTGATTTTATCTCTGATGTTTTCTCCCCAAAGCTTTGGTTATACAACTGTTTATGAAAATAGGGCAATGGTAATTAAAAGAAAAAGTAAACTTGTACAGCTCATTACACCTTACATCGTGACAGAAAAATATGGGAAATCTGGATCCACCTGATGTACTGAAAAAGCCTAATGTCCAAGTGCTGCAGTGGAGTCACTTAGTGGTCATCAGATCCAGGAAGCCAAGCAGAGAACAGTGAGAATGGCATATATCCCTTAACTGAAATAGTCAGTGCTGAAGTCAGCATGCAACTTGCTTCTGGTTAAAGTTTTGATGGAGGTTTCAAAGGGTGAAGTCACTCAGCTACTTGACTAACTTTAAAAAAACTAAAAAAATATAGACTTTAAAAAACTTGAAATTGCTCATATCAGTTACGTTAGAGATTACCTTTATTCTGCACACATATATGGTAGCTTGTTTTGGTTTGTTTTTTGTCTTTTCACATTCACAAGCCCAGCTGAGCATACTGATCACTGAGTCAAACATTTCAGCTGACATTTACTTACATGGCTTTCCACAGTAAAGATACTACAGAGGTAAAGAGACATGTCAAAGTGTGCCTCTCCATCCAGAAGCAAGGCACATAGGACTTTTTTCAGCAAATAAGTAGGGCAGCCCTAATTCTAATTTGACAGCCTCCTCTAACTCGTTTTCTCAGACCCTTAGCAAGAAAGAGGGGAGAGGCTTCTACAAGAAAGGGATAGAAATGCAGATGGAGTAAAAAAAAAAAAAGTATGGGCATACATACATACATATATTTACTTGTAACACATGTATGCAAGTATGTGTGCAGCTCAGAGCTGTCCATCTGCATGTATGCTGTAATGCTGAACACTTCACTCCTTGTACAGCAGGGTCATAGTCAATCACGCAACATGGTAACAATGCAGTCTCTCTTCCACAGTGCTCCCATTTATGTTTGTAGTTGTGTGGGTCATAGTGGGATTGAATACACTTCCTATAATGCTTGATTATTTGGGTGCCCCCCCCAACCACCACACACACACACACACACACACACACACACACACACACACACACACACAATTGTGAATGAATGAATCAGTCGCCCTTTCAGCCTCTCCACAGGTGTTTTTTTCTTCAAAGTGATTGAAGAGGCAGGAGGGCAATAAAAAGTCTGTTTGTAGCCATGATTTCACAGGTGAGAGGGCCCCACTTTTTTAGCCCATGAATATGTTAACAGCAGGTACAAATGGAGACCAGTCAGCACTGTCATCTGACGTCCAAGATCCATTCAACAATTCAAAGAAATGTGGCTTATTAGACAATATTGATCACAAAAGATTTAAAAGTCAGTTGCTCGGCATATACCCTATTCATATTGAAAAGTTGATATACATACAAAAAATTCTCTACAGCAGTTTGTAAGTTGCTGTCTTCATCATGAATTAATCATCTGCATCATGAGGCGAGCAGCACCAATGAGAAACTTTGCACTGTATGGTTCAATAGTCAAATTTCTTAATGTTAACTTTCTTTAGCTTTTTATTCTACACTGTTTATTTACTAGACTCTATTCTCCTTTATGTTTACAAGAGACATTTTTCTTCGGCAGCATTCAAATAATTAATCGTGTTCTCATCAAGTACAATTTGATATACTGCAAAAAACAGGGTATACACAAATGCATAAATTATTTTTGAAACTCATTATCTTAAACCCATCTTCAGGATAAAAATTTTTTTAACAACACACACACACACAATTGCTGCCTTTACCCCATGCCTTTTTTTTTAAATCCATGCATTCTTCTGTACCACTTTTCAGGTTTTTGCAGGTTTGTTCTGCCCCCAACTGGCAATCCAAAAAATTACATAATTCCTAACTCACACTGCCAGCAACATATGTTTTACTGTCATCACTGGAGAATGTATTTAATGTGTCATACATAACTGTATCAAGAGGAATATGAAAGCTATTACATTTGCATGACATATTAAAATTCTATACAATATTATTTTTTTATGTGACGTGTTCTTTCAAGTTAAATATTAAATCCCTGCTTAGAAATGTTTGGATGACGAGTAAAACAAACAGTTTCTACATTTTCACATGTTTTTTAGGAACAGGTTTATATAATTTTAATAAGAAATTGAGGTTTGGCCACATTATTGCCAACAAGCGAGTCTATAATGAATAAACTGAAATTCAGTGTTATCGAAGCATTCTTTCTTTTTTACACAAAAGGAAATGACGAGCTTCAGGTTGGTTGGTTTTTATAGTTTATGTGTGAAAAGGTTAGAAAATGGGTCAATTCAAGTATTAAGGTGTGCTTTATAACATCGTTTATGCACACAGCATTAGAACTGTATGAACGAATACAGCAGTAGAACTACTATTTCAAAATGCTCTAAAATAAATGGCATTTCTCATTTCTCATTATAAATGGCATGTTTTCTTTTTGTGAATTGTTTCCTAATGATGAGTTTAAAATATCTTCTTGCATACAGGCTGTCCACTGGGTTTACCTGTTTTCTGACTAAATACACAGTGTTAAGCTACCGTTTCAATGTTTCAGGTTTTTAGCGAGCCATAAGGTGGTTTTTCTCCTTTTACATGCCTTTTGCAGGTTACCTGTGGAAGATAATATTGGATTCAATTCTTCTGCTGCTGTACCAGCCTACCATGGGAGCCTCTGCCAGGTAAATCTAGTGTGTGCAGGTTGCCTTCTAAAGCTTATCAACCTCCAACCCTGCAACATCATGGTCATCACTTTAGCCAGTTTCACCTCTTCTCCCAAGAGCTGAGGTGACCTTCCAGCTGCAACCTGGAATGCAGATACGGGTTATACTCAGTCTTCATATGCCAAAACTCCAGTGACAGTGTTTCCTCTTATTTAATTTGACAGTGGAACTGTTTCTTGTTCCCCTTTACAAAGCTTTAATGTTAGAAAAATCATTTTAACACTGTGTATTAGATGGATGTTCTTTTACTGCTTGTTCAAATACCACATTGGATCTGTGTCAATTTACATACATTACACTGAATCTGAAACATTTTTTTCCAGCTTTGGGGGTTTGAGCAAGGTTTGATGACACACTATGTGTCTGTGAGGATGCCTGCAGGTTGTGATGTTTATGGATCTTCGGATGCAAAAAGCTGCCTTTTTAGAAAAAAAAAAAGGATCTTCTGTATTATTTTCTAATAAAGAAGCAAATAAAATAAATAAATAATTAAAAAATCTGGGCTTCTTTCCTGTGACAATAACTTGTTAATTTGTTATAAATAATAGCTACACAATTCATTGTACAAAGCAAAATAGAACCCAACTATATCTACACAAGAGATGCAAATTGTTGTGTTTGTTCTGTGTTTGCTTCCTTTCATAATGTTGTCTGTGACTTTGTTATGACCAAGCAGGCAGTGAAGTGATTGGTGCCCTCCTTTTTTTGAGCCATGGAATTAAGTGGGCCACGGGTCAGTTCAGTGGGTTAATTAGCCATATTTTTCAAACTGTCAAAACCCTGAGGACTGTGAGCCAACTGCCTCTGTTTACATTCTAATGATTTTCCAATCCATTAATCACAAGGGTCAAAATTTTAGGATTGTTTAAATGGCGCATTATGATTCTTTTAAAGGTTTGGTAAATGATTTGTAGTCATGAAGACAAGATTGGGGTTGAGAAAATATAGCTTTTAAAAGATTAAAATAATCAATAATAAAATCAGCAAAGCATCCAGTGTTTCAACAAAACTGCAGCATAATCCTTTCATTGTAATATTCTGGTTATCTATTATTTCTGCTTTTCTTTCTTTCTTTTTTTTATTTTGAAAATTAAAAGTGGAAAAATTGTTTGAAAAATGATTTCCTTCTAAAAGTCCCAGTTCTAATATTAAATAAAGTAGAGAATGTACTTTTTCCATATTTAAAGGGCGCCTCTATTTGTTATTTTTGGACCCAAAATAACTTTTAATCACCAACAGTTAAAACAAAAAATGCTTACTCATCTTATACTGGACTTTGGTGCGGCCACTCAGTCACTATCTGAAATGAGCTTCAGCTCCCCTCACTGTAAGCCAACTTTCTTCTGATTGGCTGGCCCTTACAAACAGAGCTAGTGAGTGGAGCTTCTGTGCTCACTGTCAGAGCCACCTAATGACTATGTTACTTATTAATGATATCGTGCCTCTATAAATCAGTGTCTGTCTATATGCTTAATGTAAATGCACAAGTTTATGCAGTACACAGATACACAGACAGAATATTTAAATAATTCAAATAGGTAAAAATCTAAGCAGCAGACACTTGGACTGCCTGACATTTCTTTCTAATGTGGTTCAAATTTCAAAGATACTTTAGCCCCCATTTACCATGACAAAACTCAATACCACGCTTGCACTATAAATGCCAGTGTCTTTTAAATTCTACACTTCAGTTTGTAAGAAATCATTCTTATAAATTTGTGCGAGCCAAGTTCAAACTGTGACAACCCTGATCACCTCTTCAAGGTTATTTTCTTTTAAGAATGTAACCCTCTCAGACTGTCAACCTCCGTTAGACTCATAAAGGATATGCAGCTGCATTCATACAGGTAACACACCACATGATGACTAATCTGACCTTCAAACAGTGGACAGCCTCTTTTGTGGTGCCCTTACTTTCAAAAAACAGTTCACCCCACGCAGATTTTTTTGTGCAGTTTGATTCAGAAATATTTAAAATTGATATTTTATGGAAGTCCTCATACTGCACAGAGGTAAGAAAATGCTTTGGGATTGTACAGTCAGAAATGAGACAGAACACAGGTCTACCACTGGATGGCATTGTGATTCAAGAAATGAGCGTTGCCTCCACTCATCTTAAGTGTTTGCCATGACCTTCAGTGACTCATTTCCCAGTGAATGTTGTTTTAAGGGTCCATTTATATCCAGCAAGTAAAATAAAGCTGTTAGTTTGAAAGAAATCATCTAGAAAAAACAACTGAATGCCAAACATTAAGTGTCCTTCTTTAAGCCAATAGACAAATTGAGAAACTTTAGTCTTTACAACTCTGTGCAGCTCAAAACAAATGCATCCTTAAGCTGCGATGATTTCAATGGATCAAAAGTTCACAGCGCTATACATCTGTAGATGAGTTTTCACAGGTATGGCATTTAATTGCACAATTCCTGGCAACAAATATGCTAATTTCCTGTCTTGTTGCCGGTGTTTGCATAATTAAAAAAAAAAGGCACCTATACATAACTGGTGGAATAACATTTCTAACAGATGTCCTTAGTTATTATGTATTATGTGATGTAAATTATTGATCCTTCAAGTTTTATTTGGGGGGTTTGGTTTGTAATGCAAAGGCAACCAGAGAATTACAACCACTGATTATTAGGTCTGTATTTTCTCATTTACGAGCACCAACTGTTGTTGCCGATGTGCAATATAAAGTGATTGATTATCCTTGAAAAGTAGAAAATTAAAATTACACTGAATGATCATTTTTAATTTATACTGAGGGCATTTTCCCATTCCCATTCCATTTTACAGTTATACATTCATACCTGGAGGATACCCAGTAACACCAGTATGCTGCTGTTCACTGGAGCGTTGTTGGGTTCGGCTTTTCAGCTCCAGTCAGCGCACTCTTTTCTATGACTGTAAAATTTGCATGTGATCCTTATTTATGTTATTGATGTTAAAGAAATAACTCAAGAATTTCAAATGCATTTGTTTGTTATTTTGTGCTTGGCTAAATTTAAATGAAATAGTGATGCAACTTGTTCCAAGTCTTTTAGACAAGCTGATTTAGATACAGTTATTGTACCAAACATTTCATCAAATAGAACTGAGTGTAGTAAATAATATATATCAGGAACATGTAAAATATATATGTTATTAAACCACGAAATTGATTACCAGGGTTATTGTATCACAGAAAATATAATCTTTTTAGTAAATGAACTGGTAGATGAGAAAAATCAAGAGTGAACTGAAAGGCTGACAGATCAGCTATAATGGCTTCTGTCCCCAACATGAATGTATCTCTCTCTTCTACAACATCCTCACTCACCCCCGCCATGTATTGCCTGTGTGTATATATGTGGGTTTCCACCCATTCCTCCAGAGTTCTTGAGCGAACTGAATGAATAAATCATAGAGTGATCAAGATGTCATCTTCATGATAATGAAAACATGATGCCTTGTAATAAGTTTCCAGATCAGAGGGAGCCATTGCGGCTTAATAACACAGTGCCAAGTGGCCAAAAAGTGTAGAGATGGATTTAGAAGAAAAGAGTGGCAATAATATTCCCTTGTCCTTGTGAGTTTATATTCCAAAACCTTGTATTTTGCTTTTTTTTTTAAAATTTTTATTTCAGAATGCTGAGTAATGACTGTATGCTGCACAAAGGATATATTAACTCTGACTTTAGGTAGTATTCCTTGTTGAACAGTATTAAATTGAATTTGTGTCTGTGCTTTTTAATACCTAATTTACTTCATTCAAGACATGGAATTCTGAATAATGCTTGTATATCTTAGCTATATTGTGATGCACTTTGTATAGTTTGTTAATCCACCAGAGCAGTGAACTCATTACCATGAATCTCATTTTCAAAAAGGCGGTGTAGGCTCATCTCTGGAGTTAACACAAAACAACAGCTTTTGGAACAATGACGTGACAACAAGATGAGAGAAATACAGTCAGAGGGAGCACCAAAATTCAACAGCATGCAGCTATCAAGTAAATAATTTCATCACCATATTTTTTTTGACATACCAGGAAACTTTTATAGTGTGTTGTTTCTTCAGTAAATCTGTGTTTACAGCTTCACCCCTTCATCAATTATTCAACATAGAGGTGGTGCACAGATTTCAAATGTGCGCTTATATTGATGAGGGTTTCTCTGGGTGAAAACGAGCCTGTGCCTGCTAGGTAGAATCATTGCAAACTCCAGTTTTCCTCACTGCAATTTAAACTGTTTCATCTAATGGAAGATGGCATTCATCATCTCAGGATTATGCTTCATCACTTTGATTCTAGAAGTTAGTGATTCATGAGATGGGAAGACAAACCTGGGAGGTAAAAAATGGATTTGATATTTTGTCAAGCAAGAGATATGTCATGTTTGTGGAGAATAACAACAGCCACAGTGTAGCTCCAAGAGGTGAAGAAGGGGCAAGCAGCCATGGCAACTTGATGTGATCATATTAAAAGTGCAGCACACCAGTAGTCAAATAATGCACCAAGTAAGGGGTGCTAAGTCATTACACTGAGTTTGGCATCAATATACTGTACACTGCTCCAAAAAATTAAAGCAACACTTTGAAAACACTTTAGATCTCAATGGGGAAAAAATTATGCTGGATAACTACATTGATACAGACTGGGTAATGTGCTAGGAATGAAAGGATGCTACATCGTTTGATGGAAATGAAAGTTATCAACCTACAGATGGCTGAATTCAAAGACGCCCTGAATATCAAAGTGCAAAAAATGATGTGGCAAGCTAGTCCACTCTGCTGAAATTTCGAAACTCGAAATGGGACTAGTAGTTTATATGGCCCTCACGTGCTTGTATGTATGGCTGACAATGTCAGGGCATGCTTCTAATGAGACAATGGACAATGTCCTCGGCGGTCTCCTCTCAGATCTGGACCAGGGCATCACTGAGCTCCTGGACAGTCTTGGGTGCAACCTGGTGGTGTTGGATGGACCAAAACATAATCTCCCAGAAGTGTTCCACTGAATTTAAGTTAGGCGAGCCTAGGGGCCAGTCAGTGGTATTAATTCCTTCATCCTCCAGGAACTGTCTGCATACTCTTACCGCATGAGGCCGGGCATTGTTGTGAACCCAGGACTCACTGCACCAGCGTAGGGTCTGACAATAGGTCCAAGGCTTTCATCCTGATACCTAGTGGCAGTCAGGGTGTTGTTGCCTGGTCTGTAGAGGCCTGTGCATCCCTCCATGGATATACCTTCCCAGACCAACACTGACCCACCACCAAACTGCTCGTGCTGAATGATGATACAGGCAGCATAATGCTCTCCGTGGCTTCTCCAGACCCTTTCACATCTGTCAGATGTGCTCATCTGTGAAAAACACAAGGCACCAGTGGTCGACCTGACAATTATGGTATTCTATGGTAAATGCCAATTGGGCTTCATGGTGTCTGGCACTGAGCCCAGGGCCCAGTAGGTCACCCTCATGCAGTCTGCTTCTGATTATTTAGTCAGAGACATTCACACCAGTGGTCTGCTGGAGGTCATTTTGTAGGACTCTGGCTGGGCTCATCCTGTTCCTCGTTGCACAAAGGAGCAGGTGCCAGTCCTGCTGCTGGGTCAGGGAACTTCTTTGGCCCTGTCCAGCTCTCCTAGAGTAACTGCCTGTCTCATGCAATCTTCTCCACGTTCCTGATACTGTGCTGGGAGGCACAACAAGCTATCTGGCAATGGCACATATTCATGTGCAATCCTGCAGGAATGGGACTACCTGTGCAACCTGTGTAAGGTCCAGATATCACCTAATGCTACCAGTAGTGGCACAAACCCTAGCCAAATGCAAAACTAGTGAAAAAATTAGCCTGTTTTGGGGGTCGTCTCATTTGCCTCTTTTACAGTCGTACCTACTCAGCTTGACTCTACTCTGCTTGGTTTTTTTCATTTTCCATCTCAATTCAGTGCTGCCTCAGCAAGGCGGCCCAAAAGTCCAGTGACATAGTTTGTATACAGCACAAACACAAACACAAATCGTTGCTCCGTCTAGTTTCCTCTTGATTCTGTCATCAGCCACCAAGCACAAAAACATCTATGTTGGTTAATGCGTAGCCATTTCCCTTGTTGCTGGGTTTAAAAAATGGCAGGTTTGATTCCTGTGAAGGAATCGCACTCATGACTCCACTAATGACATCACTACCTGGCCAATCAGTGGCATGTTGACATCACATTTTTGATTTGGCTTGGCACACTTGGAACCACAGATGAGTAGGCACTAAATAAGTACCTGGTACCACGTACTCGCACCTAATGGAAAACCCTAAAAACCGAGTCGAGTCGAGCAAAGTAGGTACTAATAGAAAAGCAGCAATTGTTTCCCCTCTAGTGCACCTGTTGTTAATTTCATTAACACCAAAGCAAAACTGAATAACAACCCCCTCTGCTACTTAACTGACCAGATCAGTATCCCAGAAGTTTAACTGACTTGATGCTATATTCTTATTTAAAAAAAACTGTTCCTTTCATATATTTTCTTTTAGCCATATATTAAACAGTTACTACCTCAATTTCTGTTTAGCAGCTTGGTTGTCCAAAAATATAAAAAACATTGGGTGACTTTGTTAAGACTTGGTATGATTTTTTCCCCTAAAGACTGGGAAAAGATGTTACCTGTGAAAGATTTGTACACTTTCATAAAATCGCAGTGGCCATATTACATATGGCAGAAAATGACCTTAGGGCGCTTGGAGCTCAGTTTAGTCAAGGAAATCCAATTCTGAACCACAGAACTTATTGTCAAAAGTGGGGTAATGCTCACAAGCATAAACATACCTCTAATGTGACACCACTGTGCTCAAGGGGAAGGTCTCCAATCTGTGTGCCAAATTTCAAAATTGCTAACCATATGCTTCCAGTGGTAGAACAATAGAAATATGTTTAAGCAATAAACACCCAGTTTTGTTACCAGGCCCCAGCTATGGAATATAATAATATGTGATACAATGAACACTGACTCTGTGGAGCATAACTAACAATAACAGTGGTGAGAGTTATTTAAACACCTCTGCTACATGTAGATGTGTCTAAACCATGCCTCTAAGACAGTTAGTTGTGCCTTGTTTCACAAACCTAACAAAGAAAATAAGGCGTGGCAAAAGTGTTTCCTTTGTAAAAAAAAAAAAGCTTGGCTGGAAATAGATGGGGGGATTTAATCAACCAGATGTGTGTGTCAGAATAGGGATAATAAACCAGAGGTTGTTTTTTTTTTTTTGTTTTTTTGTTTTTGCTGCCATGTGGTGCTGTGTGTTTTTGGCTGTGTAATGAGTTTTCGGCTGGTTCATTTGTTTTCAGCATTGCTTTACCTGAACTAAAAAGCTCCCCAGATATGTTGGGTTCTAGTGATGTCCCTCAATTTAAGCCTCAATGAAAGCTTTGTCCTACCGCTGTGAAGCTGTTCCTTGACAACACTTCGCATCCGCCGCTCTAAGAAAAGTACCAAACAAGACGCGCCAATCTCCTTCGCTCTGAAACGAGCTCCCCTTCTGTGATGAAAAATGCAGCCTGTCTCTTTGCTTATTGCCGTGGCATTTAGGTGGCTCAGTGTGGTGATTTGGAGAGCCTGTAGTGTCAAACCTATTTCTCCTGCTTGTGGCTTAATGCTCTGACTCAACAAACCTGACCATTGTCATTTTCCTCCATCGGCTTCATGGTGGCCGTGAAGAAAAGCCAAGTACTGTGGGTAATAACCTTCAAGGAAGGGCCCGTGATTGCTCATCCATTTCACACCAAAGCCCTCTCCCTTGCTTCCCCAAAGCAGTAAAAACTTATATAGGAAGAGGAGTGAGAATGGCAGCACGGCAGACAGTGTTTTGTTAGTGGTGGGAGATAAAAGAGGAACCTGTGAGTGGGAGAGAAGAAATGTATGGGGGCTGGCTGCTCTAGCTAGTGTGTGTGTCTTAAAAAAAAAACAAAAAAACAGGATATTCCAGTACTGGGCCTTCTTCGCTTCTAATCCTAATGGGTTGCTAGGGGCACTGCATGCCTCTTAAATGAACCACTCTGCCTGCTGGGACCACTGACCAGAAGCACAATTTACCCAATCTCACTCTTGCAGCCTAAACCTTCACAAAATGGATGATAACATGTTGAGTACCTGGCAAATAGGGAAAAGTGGATAAACATGTCAAATTTATAGAATAAGAGGCTTTATACTTAAAGATGTTACAACCATTTGTTCAGCTATCTCTTGGTGCATGGCAAATATATTATAAAATATATATTTTTTATGTTTTTATACCAGAATCCATCACTACCATGTGAAGTTTGTGAGCCTTGAAATATATTATAAATTTATCTTGTCTGATTTCACATGAAGCAATTAGCTAACCTTGCTTGTCATTACAAAAGAGTTGCATCGCATGATGGTGTTTGTTCCCATTTGTTTGGGTGGCTGTGTCTCTGGAGATAGAACGAGCTGTCTCCCAGTCAGAAAGTTGGTGGTTCAATCCCCAGCTCCTCTAGTCTGCATGCTGAAGTGTCCTTGGGTATATTCTGAAGCCCAAATCCCCTCTCATGTATCTGTGTGATTGTTAGAAAGCACTTAAGGCATTGAATTCACTATGTGAATGGGTGATTGTGGCTTTCAGTAAGAAGTGCTTTGAGTGTTCAGTTAAGAGTAGAAAAGTGCTATATAAGTACAAGTCCATTTATCATTTCAAAAGAATATGTCCTAGGTTTATTCTATTCATCTCAGACTCATTCATTCATAAGGGAATATTTTACCTGCATTTATTACTGGCAAGAACAAGTCACTATTGTATAGATTACAACAAATTACATTCATATTTGTGCTCTCTGCAGCACTGGTTTCCTGAAATTGCATAGTAGCTTTAGAAATTTTACTTTCTAGGTTCCCCACACTGTGCTGTTGACCTTGCAGAGCAATGCAATTTGATGGTAAATGGTTGTCATTTGTTCTGCCATGCCTCATGAAGCCATCTACGTTGTTATTTCTTGCCCTAGAGCTCCCACTGATCACCAAATTACAGTGTTGCATGACTAACTGGATGGCCACTGCCAGAAGCCAAATAAATTAAACTGGATCATCCATGTTGCAGAGTTGTAGTTTTCAGTTTGCATTGGTTTACATGCATGTTTTTCCCCACACAGTGACACAGTGAGTAGAGATTGTATGCAGCACAATTAGCAGATCATTTTGTACAAATGGCACAGTGCGTACTTGTGGGCTAATTAGATACACTGTCTGATTTTAAACCTCTAGATGTCACTGTTGGTTAAGTACTTCTCTGTTGCTTTCCAGTGGGGCGTTATATGGATCACACAACTTGTATAACAGCAGATGGTGCTGATCATCACGACTCACATCATATTTATTCTTTTTTTTTTTTTTACTTGTTGTAAAATACCACCCTCCAGATAAATAAACATTACAAGTGATGGTACATGTTGGCTCAATGCAATTATTCCTAATGAAACAAAATAAGATATGAGGACTCGGTTGACTGTTGGAACCCGCAATTAGGCTGAAACAATTCAGGTGTGCAGTCTTATGTCTCACCCTTGAGGGAGACAAAAAATTAAAAATTACAAACAAAAACAAGAGTCCATCATCCTCACTGTTAGTTCTTCAAATGCCTTTTCATTATTGCGCCATAGATTAATATGTCTTCATCTTGTCTCTAGAAAATTAGCCTATCACTTACAGTAGGAAAGCCTTTCTTCTTAATGTGACATTGTATGAAATATATGTGATTTTTCTATGTCTGAATGAAAGAGTGATACAGACAGCCTATAAACAGTAATTACTGTCTGTAGTTACATACTGCATTACAGCCATATGCATGGCCACAAATGTTCCTTTCACTGAAATCCTGAGTCATTGTTTTTCCTTGTCAGAGTTACCCCTATAAAAGAGCCACAGTCAGGGTTTAATGTAACAGTGTTTTGTTTGCCCAGAAAGGTCCTCTGGGATCCCGGCATACTAGCAAAGCCAATCAGCACTGTATAATTGAAAAGGAACAACGCTAAATGACTTCACATAGGAGCTGAGCTCCATTTCCACTGTACGATTAGATATCCAGGTCATTGATGTTTGTTGAAAGCCAACTGTTGAACTATACACAAGTGTTCTCACTGGATGGTGCAGATAGGCTTGCAATGGAAACATACAGGAAATATGATGAATGTAGGGTGGAATCTGGTGATGATGATATGAGAACACAGGGTTTGAGAGTTGATGTAGATTGGGATTGAACATTTATAGTTAGGGTTATTTTTGTACTGGTTTTAGTCAGAATAGTGAATTTTTTATTATTTATTTTTAATTATTTATTGATTTAATCAACGTTTCTCAAACTGTGTGGCGTGCCACACTGGTGGGGCACAGGGTCAGGACAAGTGGGACGCAAACGACCTGGGACAACAGTCATATGGAACAAATGTTCGGATTGGATTAATTCTCAGGGCGGAACAGGAAATGTTAGCAAGGTACATTAGTACAGCTATTAGCAAAACTGTCGACCATCACTGTCTGCTTTGTAGATTGAGCCATCGTTCTGCCGCTTTGCCATCGAGGTTTACCGATTGCAAAATTTAAAAAAAATTGTACCCCTGCTTTATTTTTTACAGTTTTCTGTTTACTGATAATCTCATTTTAATTTCTCAGTGTGATGTGTTTTATTCTTTTTTTTTCTTTTTTGAAAGAACCTTGCCAGCCTATTATGCATCAGATATATCGTATGAACAAATTATTAATTAGTCTGTCAAACATGCATTATTTGCAAAGTACAAGGTATGTTAAAAAATAGAATTAAAAAAATCATACCATATGTGATAGTCTGTGTGCTTAAGCTTCATTTCAAACAAAAGATTGCATACCACTTTATTCCCTTTTGATTGTTATTTTAGGTAAACCAAATGAACCTCTCTATTTTTTTACTGAGCACCTGTTCTTTCACAAAGCAACTTGATTTTTTTTAATAATTGAAAAAGTTAATATACTAGCATGTGCCAATGCATTTTACATATCAGATTAGTTAAATTCAAAAGGGGGAATGTTCATGGTTGTTAGATAAAAATAATGAGATTAATACTTAAGGCTTTAGGAAATCTCCAGCCGGGAGTTCAACTGTGTTTGCAGCTTCCTTTGTGTTTTTACTCTGTAAATCTATGACAGACTAATAGGGCTTCCCACCAGGGAAATCTGCTTGTCTTCCTGTCCCAGAGCTACCCTCTTCCTGTCTCTGTGAAAACCCGCAGGCTGCTTCTTCTCCACACCGGAGAAGCAGAGGTGGAGTTCACTGTATTTGTGTTTGAAGAGCCAAAAATAGTTCATAGTATCACACCTAGCATGTTGACTTTGACACAAACGTGGCGCATGGGGTGGCAGTCTCCAGTTCCTTAAGTGACACATAGACATACACAAAAGAAAAGAAAAAAAACCCACATTCCCGCTGGCATGGGAACAAAGTAATCATATCTGTTTTAACTATTTGTATTAAATTTGTCAAAAACGTAGTTAGGAAGAGGCCACGGGACATTTTATGAGGCAGTGTTGTAATAAACCTATCTGTATGTGTCTATGGTTCATTATAAATGTGCTTTGGATGTGTATTCACGTTTGTGGATAATCCACCATGCTGCAGCATCCTTTGATTAAAAACACAACAAAACATTTTTAGAAGAGAAGTCCTGATTTATTGCTCCCTTGGGACTGTAGCTCTTCTCAGTGAGCTTGCCCTCCCCTTTATTCTGCATTGACCACATCCACTGACTGCTCTGACCCCTGGATAATCTATGCCATGTGTGTCCTAAAAAAAAGCCAACTATAGCTAGTCCAAGTTGTTTGCTAATAGCCAACCACTGGTAACTTTATAGCCCAAAGCTCAGCGACATGTTCCTCTTTCACACAGTCTTGCTAATTTCAGCTCCTCATAAAAAATTGAAAAGAAATATCGACATTGACATTAAAATTTAATGAACTACACTTTCATAGCTAAAAAAAAATAATACTTTGCATTACTCTACCTAAAAGTAAAGTCTTCTTATTCTCTCACTGATTCTTTTAGGGATCGCCACAATGGATTATCTACCTCCTTTTGCCTTTTAGGATTTTCAACTCTTCCACCTCCAGTTCAGCCTCTTGTCTTTTGATCTGGTACCATAAATTATAGCAGGTCTCACTGCCATCTTGACCAGCATTCCCTTTCACTCTTGCTGCTATCCTTCTGTCACAAATCACCCAGATTCTTGCCTTCTTCCACTTCACCTGCCTGCACTCTCTTCTTCACCTCACGTGCATTGTCCATTGCTTTGAATAGTTGACCCCAGGTATTAAACTCATCCGTCTTCACTACTCCTGTTCCTCACATCTTCTCTGTTACACCTATTTCTCTCTCATTCACACATGTATTCTGTCTCGCTTCCACTGACTTTGATTCACCACAGCATACAGGGGTTGGACAATGAAACTGAAACACCTGTCATTTTAGTGTGGGAGGTTTCATGGCTAAATTGGACCAGCCTGGTGGCCAATCTTCATTAATTGTGCATTGCACCAGTAAGAGCAGAGTGTGAAGGTTCAATTAGCAGGGTAAGAGCACAGTTTTGCTCAAAATATTGCAATGCACACAACATTATGGGTGACATACCAGAGTTCAAAAGAGGACAAATTGTTGGTGCACGTCTTGCTGGCGCATCTGTGACCAAGACAGCAAGTCTTTGTGATGTATGAAGAGCCACGGTATCCAGGGTAATGTCAGCATACCACCAAGAAGGACGAACCACATCCAACAGGATTAACTGTGGATGCAAGAGGAAGCTGTCCAAAAGGGATGTTTGGGTGCTAACCCGGATTGTATCCAAAAAACATAAAATCATAGCTGTCCAAATCACAACAGAATTAAATGTGCATCTCAACTCTCCTGTTTCCACCAAAACTCTTCTTGAAGTATGTGTTCACCACCACCACCTGTCCTTCTGCATTTCTTTCCTTAACACTATACCTACCCAACACCTCCTCACCACCTTTGTTCCCTTCCCTTACATGTCCACTGACGTCTACTCCAATCACCCCCCCCCCCCGGGAACAGTCTCCACCACTTCATCTAACTTACTCCAGAATTCCTCTTTCTCTTCTAACAGACATCCAACCTGTGAGCCATACACACTGACAACATCCAATTTCATCACCCCTTCAATTTCCAGGTTCAAATTCATGATTCTGTCTGACACTTCACCTTCACAACACTATTCACATAATCTTCCTTCAAGATAACCCCTACTTTATTTTGCTTCCTATCTATACCATGGTCAGAACAGTTTGAATCCACCTCCAATCCTCCTGGCCTTGCTTCCCTTCCCACTGGTCTCCTGCACACAAAATATATCTACCTTCCTTCTCACCATCATATCAGCCAGCTCTCTCCCTTTATCAGTCATAGATACAACATTTAAAGCCCCTGTTATAACCTCAGCACTCCTGCCTTCCCTTGCCTCTCATAGCCTCCAAAATTGCTTTCCCCTCTCCTGTTCTTTGTCTTCGGTCAACAGTAGCACAGTCTCCACCGGCATCCTGTTGGAGGTGAGTTTTTTTTTTTTTTTTAACCCGGGCTCGACCAATCCGATCTGGAAATCTCATTCTTTTATTTGGCAAAGATTTTACACTGGATAGCCTTCCTGATATAGCATCCTGATTTATCTGAGCACTAGTAGTAAACTGGCTCGTGTTGCCATGGTTTGTGGTGGCAACCACTTCCACTCATTTATTTACCCAAGTGAGACATTTGAGAGGCTATTTTTGCCCCAGATTTGCAGATCCTCAGGCAAAACAGCTTGTCACCATTTAATATTGCTAGCCAACAGAACGGCAGCATTCACAGCTAATTGACAGCTAACTTTTGGGTGACTGGCGCCCTCATTGTACTCTTAGTGGGGTCACAAGTGGAAAACGTACATGTGCCTGCCTTGAAGGTTTATGTTACTGCTGCTTAAGCCATTGCTGCTTCAATGCTGTACTTGTGTGTGTTCCCACAGAGTTTAATTTGCTATCAAAAGTCTTATCAACAATTTTCTCCTTGTGAGCATGACTTTGTTGGTCAGTCCAGTACTTAATCACCATCTTTGATGTTCTTAAATGACTTTGGACATAGACCTTGCATAGTCACAGTTGCATGACCTCAGAAAGAAAATGGAACTATCCAGTGGCAAAACAATCTCTCTTGCTGCATAAAGAAATCATGCAACAGTTAAACTTATTTTTTGTGATCTTTACTGTTTTGTGAACAGCTCAAGTTTGAACCTAAAACATAAACCTATGATAAACTTTTTAAAAGATATTATCTATGCTTTTGATGCCAAAATAATAATTGGAATCAATCCGTGTCTATCAAACCAGAGCCAGAGACTTTTTTTTTTCATTTCACCAAATTTTCTCTCAAGCACATGATGCTGTACATTCTCATGAAAAAAATGCAAATAATTATTTTTTATATTAACTGCAGGAGGGAACTTTGACAGTAATTACAATATGTGTATTTTCCAAGAAATCAACCTACCTCTAAGAGTCTGGTACAGTGGAAAAGAGAATGTGATCATAGTATTAGCAGAGATGTCATCAGGAATATAAGGACTTTGTCCCCTAGAAAGGAAGCACTGTGGAACTGCATTATGGGCTGAGGTTCAACTAGACTTCCTGTACTTTCCCTGGAATCTGTGCTTGAGTTATCAGCCATGCTGCTCATGCACTGTGTGTATGCTGCTGCGTTACTTCTTTTATAGTGTATCCTCGGCAGCTTCCAGTTTCAGATGAGTGCATTAATATTCTAGCTCATGTTTCTCTATTCCTCTATTTTTCTCCTTTCCGCTCCTATATTTGTGTTGCTCAAAGCAGTCAATGCCAATAAAGGATATAACTTTTTCATCTAGACATTTGCTTCTTTTCAGGCTTTCTAGTCCTGACTTTATGTTCCCACATTCTCAAAGATCCACATATCAGTACTGACGCTACCATCAGTGTCTTCGGCTTTTGGCCAGTGGAACAGCTGAAGGCTAAAGGCCTTGATCAGGGGCACGTAGCCATTGGGATTTTTGGTGCAGCAGTGTACATACAAATGAGAGGTACACAAAAGAAAAGTAAGAAAAGGACTGATGCTAAAGTTGAGATTAATGTGTACTATATGATTTATGCATTAAATATAAGAGTTAAAAATTATTTGGCAGTCTTAAGTCTGTGATCAGTTTTCATAAAAGCTGTCTTCATGATCTAGCTTGTATATAAAAATAAAATTTTACCTCTGCAAGTACTTCTTCATTTTGAGCCTAATTTGCCTACTTCCAAAGTACGTTTTTAATTGGGTGATTCTTCTAGTACAACTTCGCTGTCATCTCAGACTCGAACTTTCTTTGCAACAATAACATCCTCAATTAATTAGCTTTTAACATGACTGGAGATACTTTTTTGAACTATGGTTGTCCCCAACAATAAATTAAAACTGGGACTGATCAGTTTGTGGTTAAAAAAAAAGAGATACTTTAAATGTACAAGACTCCTACAATCCTACAAGGAAAATTAAAAAACAACATGGCCCACAGAAAGCGGTGGCCACCACAATCTGTTATCCTGATTAAGGTCACAGTCACCTGTGGGGACTGTCAAGTCAGAAGTGAGTAATTACCCATTTTTAAGTCTGCAAAAGGAAGCGCAAAGAAGAGTGTAAGGTGTTGTTGAGCCTTTGTGCTGCTGCCCTGAAAGTCTTTTCAGTATAATATTTGTCTGCACCCTTTTACAGGAAAGCTACGAGTATATCCTGTTTTGCATTCATTTTCTGACTGGCCTGAACAATGGCCCATTCTCAGGGTGAAGCTGTTATGGATAGAGAGTCAAGTTGTTTACTGCTTGGTTTGTCCACACTAATTGCCATCCGCTTATGCCTGTTTACACAGAAAATCCACATCCCAAAGGGAGCAAACAGGAGCAACAAGTTCTGTTCCAATTTAGTAATCTTTTGAAAGTGAAGCTCCATGTTTGCTTGCGTATTCATTCTTTTATTTGAAGTTGACAGTGTGATTTTGGTTTTCCTCTTAGAAATATGAAATCCAGTCAGTATCACTTATAAATACTGGACAAGTACTGGATTGCTGAAGCCAACATTTTCATCTAGTATAATCAGCTTTTTCCCCTTGTCAGCTACTCTTAGAAATATTTCAGTAAATCTCTGTCTATAGATACATCCTTCTGTTCTTCAACTATCTCAGCTACAGTGTACCCTGCCCATTTGGTTAAAAGCTGTTCTCTGTTACCAGTATTTCCGTTACGGTTCATCCACACTGGCGGTGACATGGCAACCAGAGACCGTAGAAAATAAATATTTGCTGACTTCAAGAGGCTGTGGGCGAAATAACTACTGGCATCACGAAGTGGGTAGCTCCTGAGATAAACGTTGCTATGATTAAGACAAACAATTAAGCAACTGCCAGTGAGGGAACAGGATACTGTTGACTGACATGTGACCTGGTATATGTGGCATACATTAAATCAGGTTCAAAGAGATGTGTGATGAGTGAATCCTTTCAGTGTGGACACAGCTTTAAGAGTGTTTCACACAGGAAGCAGCATGCGCTGTGCTGCTCTCTGAAACCCATTCTTTTCTATTGCTTGCACAGCAAAAGCGCACCATAAGTATGCCAGCTAGAGAGAGTACTTGCATATGTCACAACTTTGACCACGGTGAAGTGTGACATACATCCCTGTGACTTTAGAAATGCAGAATGGCAGGGGGCGTGTGTATATAGTACACGTGAAGACAGTAGTACGGGCAGAGCAAGGCAGCCAGCTCAACAAAAATTTGGGGCCGTTTGGCCATCAGGGCCTTTAGAGTGACTGCTGACAGCTCCACTTTGTGTGTGTGAGCAAGGGCACACAAGCACTTTTAACAATGCAATCACAGACATTAATGCATTCCCAATCCCCCTACCCAAAGTACCAAAATACCAAATCTGTCCCCTAACCTGAGTATGATTTTACTTTAACCCCAAAGCCAACTCTTAAGCAAGAAATAGACCTTTGAAGGGATGTGGGAAAAAAGAGAGAGAGCAAGCCCTCTCAAATATGTCATGCATTAATGGGCTCAAGTTTAAACAGGTTCCCAAAATGATAACAGGGCATGTTTTCTTTGTTTATTTTCATCTTTGGTTTCCTGTAACAAATGACATCAGTCACTCACTTGTGCTATCTGGATGAGTCACTCTCATGAAAGCTGAAACACACAATCTTCCATTTCTGCACAGCTACATTTTCACACATGCATATATGTATATACATATACTTATATGTGTGTGTGTGTGCGTGCAATATATATGGATCAAACATTTGCTTTTTCAAATATGTCACAAACGCTAACAGGTTCCATGGGGCCCACTTACTTTTTCACATGACAGTACTCTATAAAGAACTCCTGAAAGAGGGTGAGTTTTCACTGATGGATGTTGTAGGTGTTTCTCAGGAATATTACAAACAAATCAACACCTCGCACATCCATGAGCCTCAGGAAATGCATAAAGTGCTTGACATCATGAAGTCTGCCATATGTTAAACATCTGGGAAATGTATATTCTTGAAGAAAGTCATAAAATATCTTTCAGTAAATGTATGCCCATAAAAGTAAGACTGAGGCGAGTACTTGATTAATTCTTGTTTTCAGGCTAACTAACAACTGTTCTTTCTAAAAAAGCCCAGTTTGTGTTCAGGCTAAACAAAACTCTCTGCTGTAGAATCATGCTTCAGTCAACCCTATAAATCAAGGATTGCTATTGCTTATAGCACTTTATATTGTTACTATGTTTTTAGATTGTTAAGTATAGTGTAGAGTCATAACATTTTAAGTAGTAGGGTGTGGGTCATCCACGAACTCTGACACTTACAGACCTATGTCAGTTTCACAAACCAGTATCAGAGTCATGTCTTGCTTTTTTACATGTGTAACCTCCTATATATACTCACCAGCCACTTTGATAGGGACACATATTCAACTGCTTGTTAATGTAAATAGGCCAATTACATGGCAGCAACTCAATGCATTTAGACATGTAGACATGGTCCAGGCAACCTGCTAAAGCTCAGACTGCATATCAGAATGAGGAAGAAAAGTGATTTAAGTGACTTTGAACATGGCATCACTGTCAGTGCCAGAAAGGGGGGGGTGAGTAAAAACTGCTGATCAACTGGGATTTTCCCACACAACCATTTCTAGTGTTTACAAAGAATGGTCAGGAAAAAGAGAAAATATCCAGTGAATGGTAGTTTTCTGGGGGAAAGAAAAATGCTTGTTGATGCCAGAGGTCAGAGGAGAATGGCCAGACTGCTTCGAGCTGATAGGAAAGCAACAGTAACTCAAATAACCACTCATTACAGCCAAGGTATGCAGAAGAGCATCTCTAAATCAAACCTTGAAGCAGATAGGCTACAGAAGCAGGATTTCCTGTCAGCTAAATACAGGAAACTAAGGCTACAATTCACACAGGCGCTTCAAAATTAGGCAATAGAAGACTGGAAAAACATTGCTTGGTCTGATGAGTTGGTTTCTGCTCCGATATTTGAATGGCAGGGCTTCTGGTGTTATTTGTGTGGGAGATATTTTCTTGACACATTTTGACTGTTTAGCACCAGCTGAGCATTGTTTACAGGCCACAGCCTACCTGAGTATTGTTTCTGGACGGAGCCATCCTTTTGTGACCAGAGTGTGCCCATCTTCTGATGTCTGCTTTCAGCAGGATAATGTGCCATGTCACAAAATTCAAATCATCAACTGGATTCTTGAACATTGCAGTGAGCTCATGGTACTCAAATGGCTTCCACAGTCATCAGATCTCAGTCCAACAGAGAACCTTTGGGATATAGTGGATGAGCAGATTTGTATAATGCATATCCAGCCAGAAAAATTTGCAGCAACTGCAATGTGATGCTATGATGTCAGTAGGGACTTAATTTCTGAGTAACGTTTCCAACACCGTACTGAATCTGTGCCATGAAGAATTAAGGCAATTCTGGAGGCAAAAGGGGGTCCAACGTGATACTGGCAAGGTGTAACTAAGTGTCCGGTGAATGCAGGGTTAAGTTTGCCAGCCTATAAGTTGTCAGGGATAGGAACCCTGACAAAGGCCCTGGTCTTTGAATTTTTTGCTTTTATTACAGTTGTTAACCATCCTTACAATATGTTCCACTATGAATAATAAAATAATAGCTTCTTGTGACTTTCCTGATTCTGATTTTTTTTCTAAATCTTCATTTTCTATAATTGTGTTTATTTCCAATGAAATATTAAAGTTAACCAAGGCAAAGTTTTAAAAGGTCATTTTGTTATCCATCTGTTCAATAATCTTAGATCTATCTTCCTGATTTATTATTGTCATTATGCAGCAGAAGTCAAGGAAAGGTCTTCATGCTTGATGTCATTCTGAGGCTGATGTAAATGGGATATTGTTCAGTCTCTGGTCCCACTTCAACTGATGTGCCCATTCAGTATAAATGATTTGGAGGCATGTTCAGAGGTTCTATTGTATTTGCATAACATTGAGTGTTGACGCGTTGCTCTTAGAAACATCTTTGTATTGTCACATGAGAAATGTTTTCAAGTGCCCTTTAAACAGTACACTCATTCAGCAGGCTTCCATGGAAACAGGTAAACCAACCTTCAGAAAAAGGTAAATAAATCTGAACTTTAAAAAAAAAATTTAAAAACAGTTTATTATGGGCAGTTATTGCTGGGTCAAATAAAAATCCTTTTGGCTTTTATGTTTTCATTTCAGTGTTTCAGATGTTGGTTATTAAGTGACTGAAAGCAGTTGAAACAAATAAGGATTTTTTTTTTTCCCCTCTTGGCTTTCAGTTATCAAAACCACTACTTACGTCTTTCACTTCCCTCCAAAAAAGTTTGTCACAAAGCTCTCCTTTTATATGAGGAAGAAATGATGCAGAATTACAATTTGTTCAAATAATAATACAAATATTTATCTAATGGCTTCAGTGCAAATTAAAGAATGTAAAAGGTAAATATGGAAAGATTTAAAAGCTATAAAATTTAGATAACTGCTGGGCTCAGACCTTAGACTGATGTATTTTGTAACAGTGCCACATCATACCGATACAGTACATTTAACCCTGGTTAGGTTCTATAAAGTGCTTTACAGCTCATTCACCCATTTGCAGAAACCACACACTTGGTGTCAGAGGAACCATTAAAGGTCCTGGCCAGTTTTAAATTGCTTGTCCAAGGGCATGGCCATGGCCCTACAATAAGGCGACACTAGACATCCCAAACAAAACAGAGTGAGTTGAATCAAACCATCCAAAGTCTTTCTAATTCATTGAATGATCATTTCAGATGCAAAACGAATAAACAGAATAAATCAGAGTATGTAGGCCTCATTCATGTCAGAATGTCCAAATGACCCTCTTGGGAAAATAATGCCTCATATCCAGAGCTCATATCCTCATAGCTGCATGTATTTAATAACAGAGCTTGGGAGTAAATGTTGACTCTAGTGTATAGCAGCCCAAAAAAACTGAGACAGATTCACCAGGGTTATGACACTATTGCTAGCATTAATATTAACATTAATAAGGCAATATATTATTTAGTATCGAGAATATGTTACTGCTTCACTAGTTTGTTTTTCTGGTTCATATTGGTGTGCATGGTGCAATTTGTGAAAAAATCAGTAGGGGGATTGTTTTTTCTCTTCATGGAATTAATTTGGGAACTACAGTGATCCTATAGACTGTGAAACCTGTTATCATGTTTACTACATTTGTATATTTATTATTTATTGCTCCTGTCAATGAAATGTTTACTGAATAATTTTCCTGTGCCCTTTCCTCTTGTGGACACAGAGGATGCAAACACAATACAAAAGGTGCAATTTTAGGTTAACATAACATAATTAAACTCTGCTTTCACATAACACCACACGGCTGGCAGAGGGACACATTTTCTATTTGTGAGACTAAATAAAAGTCTGCTTTTACAATAGACTGCCTCCTTTTCTGCTTTTCTGTGCATGGGGTCATCTTTGGCTTTTCACCCTTATTATTAGCCACATCTCTGCAAATCTGCAGACAGGGAAGGAGGCAACCCCTGCTCCATTCACTGGGATGAACAGCAGGCTTTTGGACTTTAAGAGAAAAATGTGTAGAGAGTGAATAAATATCCGAAAATGACTCTTCTCTGTAATATGTTTTACAGCATCATGGATGGCAAGTTCTAAGATTCATGCAGTGAATGACGGCCAGACGGTCAGGATTGATCTTTTCACAGCGGAGCGTAGCTGCTCCTTTATATCAGCCCATCACCATCAAAGCCAACAAGCTGTAAGCGTAACATTCTTCTGAGAAGCCACAGCAGCCCCGGCGCATGACTGCATTTCAACAAGTTGAAATAAGAAGTTGCAGATCTCACTTTCAAAAGGATGCCGTATGCATGAGCAGGCATGCGTTAGACACTGACACTCACTAGTAGTAGTTCTTGAATATTTATATGAGACTTCTCTAAAATATTACAATCTGCTGCTCTGAATCCACTTAATAATTCAGCAGAGGCAAGGATGTGTTGTGTAAACAGGTGTATAGTATAAACTGCCTGAGCACCCATTTGAGCATGCCACAATAATACAAAATGTTTTTATTAATCCTTTTTAAAGTATGTCTATATCTTGTAACTTGTCCATAATCAGTAGTTGTTTTTGTGGGGTTTTTTTTCCCCCTAAACATCCAAAAGGGTGACGTAATGGGTGACATGAGTCCAGCATGGGCAGATGGAAAGCTGAATGACCTAATTAAATGTCAGGAACAGTTTTCAGTCAGCTGGACTCAAACATAGTATCATAGTAAAGCTGGGATGTGCTGAAATAGTAAGCATGTTTGTACAACCCATTTCACTGAAATTGGCTATTTATGGATTCTTGTGTTGACGGGGGAGCATTAGTACATAACGTTTTATTGTTGTTGTTGTTTGTTTTGTTTTTCCAAATTACTTTGTAGAACTTTCTGTATATTCTTTTAAAACTGTGTCTTGGTTTTAGACTCAAAAATTTAGGCAGGAAAAGAAGAAAACTAACGACAATTTATCATCTTTTTTTCACCATATTTGGCTACTTGTCTCTACTGTCAGTTCTTCTTCCCGTGGCATGGCTCCAGTGGCTTTACATTTGAGATTATTTTTCACAGTTGCTGTGGACTGTTGTTGCATCCTGTCTTCCAAAAAAATTTGTTAGTAAAACCAACACAAATCAAAACATCTTTCATGCAGTGCAGCAGTCACTACACACAGCTCCACACCAGTGTGAGCGGAGAGCAAAACATCAGATGTTGTAGTCCTGCCATGTTTTCCAGCCTTAGGCTAATGCAATTAGTTATTCACTGTTCCATTTACAGAAAAATGTAAATCTTAGGAAACAAAAGATCTGAATCTGTTTAAAAGTCCTAAAAAATGTTTGTTTTTGGGGGAGGGGGGTGTCTAGGCTTTAAGAAATGTCTCAATTTGCATATTTTTGCTTTTTGCTATTTTGTTGCTCTATTAGTGCCTTACCAACAGTTTGTCACACTAATACAACATACAGTGATAGAGTACTGAAGCTGAAATGTGGACATTATAATGTGGCTAACACAATGTCAATATTCTGGATTTTAACTGGTTAACTTAGACATCCTCCATTAGATCGTCATTTTATATGTTTGGGCATGAAAAAATTTAGAGAGATCTATGAGATACTGCCCAGTAGAGGACGAGAGCCCAGCCCTCGTCATTAGCCTGGGTCAAAGACCCGGAGTGTTCAATTTTTGGACTTTTAAATTGTATTTATTATTAAATATTCTCAGTTTAATTCTTACTGCGCTTATTGTTTATATTTTTTTTCGTTGTGTGTTCCTTTAGTATTTTCTGTCTCTAGCTCTTAACTGCAGTTACTGTTTGTTTATTAGTTTATTAGGTTTCTTAGTATTTTCCTCCATGACTTCCTTCTGTGTAGTTAAGTTTACTTTTGTGTCTGAGTTTCCCTGTTAAGTTACTGTTACTTACGTCTTGTTTTACTTTGCCAGTTAGCCGTCTTCTGTGTCACCCTCAGTGTGAGTATATAAATATGTATGGGTCTTTAAAAAAAAAGAAAAAAAAAACTTCCAGCACTTGTTATTCTCAACTAATGGTTAATATTTTAATGGTCACAATAGAAATAGTTATATTTTACAGTTATTCAGCCAGGAAAGAGTTGAGGAAGGTGAAGATGTTCATGCAGAGTTCTGTAAGATGCAGGCTGTGAGCATACATGAATGAGTGGAGGACAGGCAGCACAGTGGATGAAGATGTGTTCTTTTTTGTGGGTTGGTGGATTATTCTCTGGTTGCCTTCATGTAAAAGTCAACACATGCCTCTGCTATAGGCTTATGGTAAGTCAGTATGTAACAAATCACAATAGAAACACATTGTGTTGTCATCACTCGGCTACATTTTTTCTTTTGTATTACTTCCATCCTTTCTGTTTGGGTTTATTTACGCTGGTCACATGTTTAGGTTTTATGTTTTTATTCTTATATGGGCTACAAATAAATCAAGCGTCTCATTTAGAAATGACAGCTTATGGCTGTCATGTGCCACAGAATGACACATAACCATGACAGAGAAGTTAAAATACCAGCAATGACAAGTGTTGGTTACATTGTGGCCAGATCAACTCTGTGTTTTGTTTTGTTTTTTTATTTGAGACTCTGCTCTCTGCTTTTCTTGATTACAGAAGTGAGATTTGTGCGAGAGAAAGAAATGTTGCATGTTTGTGTGTGTGTGTGTGTGAGAGAGAGTGACTTTAGCAGATGTAGCTCTTGATGAGGTTTGATTAGGTAGAAATTGTTGATTACAGGGAAGCTATAGAAACAATGTTTACTCTTTAGTTTTTTTGGTGTTTGAATATCATTTTTTTGTTAGTTAGATTACTATTAGTGGCTTACTGTATCAGTAACAGTGAATGATGCATTTGGCACTTCACCACAATCAGATGAAAGAAAAGACATACTAAATATAAAGCTGGAATGTGGTCAGCATTGATCTGAAGGCACAGTGGTTAATGATTGTTTTTCCAGTGTTTGTCTGTCGGGCAATCAGACAACCTGGCATGCACTCTATATACAGTGACAAATCATTCTGCCCCTGTCTGACAAACAAAAGGGCAAAATTGTATGTTTTGATTGTTTATCACTTGGCTGACAAGCTCTTTCAATGTCTTCAGTTAAGCCCTCCTGAAGAGCTTAACTGAAGTGAACTGTTCATCATTCAACCTAGAGCTCAAACAATGTCCCAAAACTTGAAAAGGTTCTTTGACTTGTAAGACTGTATATGGTAACATGTAAAGTAAAATGGTAAACTGAAGCCATAATATTATAACTATACTACTAGTATTGGATTGACACACATTCTAATAGTGCAAATGGTGGAAAACACACACTCTGGGTAAACCCCAGCGCCTATGCTAAGTTATTTTATGCTTATATTTTATATTTTAATATTTTGCTATGACTGACATTTATGGCTACTCTAATAATCTATCAATTTATAAATTCCACCTTTCCCTTCAAGAATTTGTAGTATTTGGAAGTGAAAATTTATATTCACTGATATGGAGCCCTGTATATTATCTTATTTAACAGTCCATTTCTTGTTTTTTATAGTAGACACTAGATAAAAAAATTTAATAATGATAGTTACAATTTTTAGAGACTCAAAATTGCTTGTAGCAGTCCCTACATAAAAGAGATTTAATAGCCAGCATTTGGAAAATATGTATAAAAACTGATACAACTCTCATCTCTGTACAGAAAATAAGAAGCCGGAGACACCGGAAACAAGGGGGAAAATAGATGTAGCCTTTGCTCCAAATGCTTTCTTTCTTTTAGTGATAATGTAGCCATATGCTAGTACAAATGCCTGGGTGGTACATGAAGAATGTAAGGTGCTGCTTATATTCACCATTCAGTCTTTTAACTTTAGTCTAACATAAAGTGGTTAGAAATGATGTCATCACATACGCTATAACACTTTAAATCTTGTGACCTCCTTACAATACTTTCTGCACTGCCTGAAGCACATGTAGTAGAGCAGCATACAACTGGTGTTGTCAAGGCAAGCTGATAACTAATATGTGAAATACTGTATATGCAAAACTAATGATAACAATGACCCTGTTTCCCATTTTTCCTAATAACTGACATTATAGATTATTTATTCAGTATTTAACAAAGATATCAAATTTTGGATTGGGATCTGCCCCCAAAACAAAGATTAACCACTCATTTTAGTGCCAAACCTATTTGATGCTCTCAGTTGTATAGCTGGGTAACAATGGCACCAGCTGTTGTTTCTGCAGACACAAAAGTTGTGTGTGTGTGTGTGTGTGTTATTAATAATAAACACACACGCACACATATACACAATGGGTGTGTTTTCCAGCCGCAGATTCCCGCCCTGCTTCCTATCCGCGGTCAGCCGCTCATACTGCACCTCCGTTACAGATCTATTCTTGCAGCTGACTTAACCCCATCCACGTTGTGTGAGATCAGTGTGACCTCGCCGTCACAACCGACGCCACGCCGACCTCGTGATTGCTAACACACCCTGGCCAATAGCAGCAGGAATTCCCATTCCCGTCGTCTTTAGGAGACCAATCAGAAGGCGAGTGGGCGGAATTTCCGTGGGCCTGGTGTTCACGTTTGGTTGCAAAGGTAAGCTGTGGTTGGAATTTTTTTTTTAGTTTTCTTTTACATGCTATTTATAATCCACGTTATAATTTTATAAGGTTTTGTACGTGATGGTGCGCTATTGTGTCCGCTAAAATAAAACAGTGCTCGCCGGGCCATGGTCGCCCGTTGCTTGCTGTGTAAATGTACAGCAGTGCAAAGTATTCCAAGCAAGAGAACAACGGTGATTTTCCAATACTACAACAACTGTATATAGATTCTAATTAATGACAGTTAAATAACAGCTTTGACGACGCACATAAAAAGCTGTCAGAGCACCCTGAAACGTTTTTGTCTCTCATTGCTCCTTTATTGCTGAGTTACACGGTTGTAACTTTGCTTGCTGTAACAATTTAGCCGCCTGTTTCCACAAAGAGGTTGTCTATTGAATACTGCCTTAAAAACTAACATTAAAAAAACAGCTATTCATAGCTACCCCAGAAAGATTTGTTTACATCTCTTTTACCGTTCACAATATAATGTCTTTACTGCACTCTGCATACTAAACACTGCTGCTTAAGGAAAAACTCGTGAGGACAAACATTTGATAAACTTAACGACCGGAATAACGTGATAGACTAATCAACTGTTTACACACCTTTGTGTTACTTTCAGAAAGCTTTTACCCCGCGGTGTGAGCTGACATAGTGGTAGGCTGAGGAGGACGTGCATCCCACCCAACCACACCTCTTCTTCAAGCAGACTCCTCGACTTTTCTTTTCTTTTTTTTTTTTTGGATGCTATTTGAAACTTGAATTTATTCTTCAGTCTTTTTAAACGGAATGGATTTTGAAAACACATAACCTGGAGAGCTTGTTGTAAAAGTGTGTTGAAAAGGCTGCTGGTGGAGTTTGTCAGCGTTTGAGGACGTCGGAATAGGCGTTTCTGCAAGGGAAATCAACTAGAAAGCTGAAATGGATCAGGCCAGCGGTGGGGATGATCCAAATAAGCCCTCCAAAAAGAAATCCAACGAGGATGAGGGTAAAAACAAAAAGCTGGTAGGTATTCTAATGGCTCACTCATGTGCGTGTGTGAACTGACACATCCCGTAATCCCACATGCAGAGGTTAATGCCACGCAACTTTTGTAAGCCCCGGAAAGTTGCACTACTTTGCAGCTGCACAAAGTTTCATTTTATGTGTGTATTAGAAACGATTTATGCGACCCACAGGGCTAGTAAAGGAAAGTCTTTCTTTTACTTTTAAATCTAGTGAACACTAGGAACATTACTCCAGGACTGAGTATGCTCTCTATGCAGAACTTCCTTGTTTAGTGCAGGATGAGACGCAAACAGTAATTCGTGTGTTGTTATTATGGTTTAATGTAGGGGCTAATGGCAGAGTTGAGCAAAGAGGTACTGTTTTGCTGAGTGCTTCAGATCTCAAAGCACTCAGTGCATCACGTGATCATTCCTGTCAATACATCTCCTGATAGTTTTTTTTTTGAAGAGCATTCTTGTTGTGACAGTTGGGCTTCCTATATTAATATGCACCCAAAGCAGAAGTTAATAATACTGTATGACTCAGTGTACAGCATGATGTTCATGAGGTTTGTGGGGGATTTATGAACTATATGAGTGTGTGCAATTGATAAAACTTGTCCTCAGGCAGCCCTAGGGCAGTGTCTATGAGATAACAACTGAAAAGCCATTTAACATTCATTTATCGTCATTACATTGGCTGGGCTTGGTGCAGTAGTTTATCTAGAGGAAGGATTGTGCTTATTTAGAAAAGTGGCAACCCCCGAGTCTACATCATTAAAGCTCTGCTGTCATTAGGCTGGTCCTGCACGCTGTATCTTGCATTGAAATGAGATTGCAAGATTTGGAAGCTGTGTTGGAAGTATGATTTTTGGCTTATGTGGAAATTCTTAAACAATCACGTTTACCTTTTTTTAAACCCATGCTGTTCGTAAAGTTGTTGGCACAAACTCTCGCAGTATCCAAAACCTGTAATTCCCTTATTTGGTAAACTGTAGCCACAATCTGTTATTTACTGTCCACAGTGGGATGTTAAACGGTAAAGCTAAATAGTATTACTTAGTGTGTGAAGTTCATGTTAATGCCTTCATGCCGTCAGAGGCTGTAGAAACCAGTGGTTTAAAGTGTTTTTCCATGACCAGAAACAAATAAAAGTTTGGCTGCTGTTTCATTTCTCATGTGTGCTTTTCCACGTTTGTGAGCAGGGAAAGTTTGGCTGCTGTGGAACTTCCTTCAGCGTTCTGATGTTGCCTCCCAAATCTTGATTATCAGCTCTAGCAATGTTGCTTTATTTTGTGCCTTATAGGTTGGGTAGGTCACAAGTTTAGCTGCAGCCACTGTTACTAAATAGGGAACTGAAAAAGACGCCGTTTGGGTTGACCAGTGTTTTCCGTTTTTACTCAAACAAATTGGACTGATTGCAGGAGAACATTCTGAATTGAAATCTTTGTTAACACTTCAGGAGTTTACTTAGGTGGTGCCGATTGTTGGCGGTCATAATTGCTTGTTTATTAAATTGTCCTAAAACTGAAACACACAGATGGAATCAGTGTTGCTGTGTTTCACATTGGTGAGTTTTAAGCTAAGAATGACTGGATTTTTTTTCCTACAAAATAAAGGTAAAGAAAGCGTGACCAAAATAAGTGCCAGACAGGAAATCCCAGAGTGGGCTGAATTGACATGCAGTCCCAGAGCTACTAAAGGGTGTTGCTTCAAGAAGTCCTTAAAACAGCCTGAAACTCTTGAAAATCCTGCTTCCCAAGTTTGAGATGTTTGCAAGAGTGCCAGAATGACATCATCACTTGAGAAGTCTATGCAAGACCAATGTTTTTTTCTCTAGAACTTGGTCTCATGGCCAAGCATGTTCCCTGTTACTCAACTCTCTAAGCAGAAAAGTGAGATGCAAAAGGGAGCCTGAAATCTGGCTATTGCGAAAATGTTAACACAAGCTTCAAGTTTGAAAGAGGAAGGTGATTATTCTTCTCTTGAGTGCAGTTTTGATTTGTCTTGTTGTGTTTAGCGCCACTTTTTAGCTGTCCACAGACATGTAAATAAGCTGAATTATACAAGTACAAATGTTTAAAGGCTTAATGCAACCAAAAATGTAATCAATTGAAGTACTGTACAAGTAAATCTTAAACTTTACTACACATACGTGGATTTGAATGTGTGGTAAAATGTGTTACATTCTTGGGCATGTGGTGTAGGTTGTGTGGATGTTGTCCAGACCTAAGGGTGGGGTAATATCTATGGTAAACAGCATCAAAGTAGTGGTTGTCATTTTCACACTTAGAGCTGCCAAAGGGTACTGTCCCATTTGCACTGGTGATAAGGAAAGGCAGAAACTGGCAGGGTTTGGTCAAGGCAAAGTCAAATCAGTCTTTAGAGGAGAAACACTGAAAGCTGTGTGTTTGTTTAACAAGTCACTGGGCAGCATTACATCACAGCAACACCATTTGGGCTGTGGGCCCAGGATGTAGATACTCAGCACAGCCAAGGACATTACAACAACACTACAGTCTTTTGGAACATAACTCAACTTTTCAATAGTTGAGTTATGTATAGCTATTCTGTGATATAATGTCCTTGTGTTGATGTTTTGCAAAAGTATGACATCCAGGAGAACAGCCAGATGGAATGAGCTCTTTAAAAGGAATTCAGAGGAGCTCGTTTGACAGAGAGGGAGAGAAATATTGCCCCTTTTGAATACCAGAGTAAAAGATGAACTCATAGTGAAGCAACTGAGAGAAAACATCACACTGCATACATAGAATAATAACGTGATATATTAGAATTAAGTTCACGAATCTAGAACACTCGGGAACCAATTCTCAACCGGACATGGATTTTTTTTCTGACAGTTGCCTATTTCAAAACAGTGACAGCAAACTCATTGTTGCGACGCTTCAGCACAACTTAGTCACATGCAAGCCCTTTCTTTGTGCTACGCTGTGTGTGTGAAGGCTCAGCAGTATTAAAAAAAAATTGCTGTAGAGGAAATGGTATTGATTATTAATCTTTTTCACTTCATTTTATGAAAGTTAGGCCAGTATTGCAACGACACTGTGCTGAAGTACTCACTATATTTATCAAATGTTTTAGCTGTGGTGGCTCTGTAGTGTAGTGGTTTACAAATTTGCCCAACAAGCAAAAGTTTCCCGGTTTGATCCTGGAAGGAGACACACAAGGCGTTACATCAGGAGTGGCTTCCGGTGTGGACGTGGCGACCCCTTGTGATTAAGGGAGCAGCCTAAAGTAACTTATCTGCACTTTAAAGATAATAAAATTTCTCCTGGACAACTCATTATATATAGATTTATATTAAGAATCTCAAACACCATGCGTTTTCAATAGTTTGGTTCATATTACTGTGATCTTCAACCTAATTAATAATAACACATGACTGTAGCAAATTGTTGGGATAATTAGTTAGCAATATAGTTGTTTAAGTTTTAAAGCACGTTCATGTCCATATTTCAAATTGTTTAGATATGAAATGTGACAAATAAAAGGAGCTTTGAAAAAAAAAAGATTAAAAAAAAAAAGATTATTTGTTATATGTTGGCCCCAAGCCTGTGAATTAATTTCTGAGTTATTATTCCATTGTTATCAGATGCACTTTTGCTCTGCTTCCTTTTTTCTTTTGACAGTCGTTTGCTGTTGCAGTGTGAGCATGCCAGATTGTTTCATTATTTGTGGTTCGTAAGCCGAGCTAAAATTAGAATCCGAAAGGCTCATTAACTATGTTTGGAGAAGTATTAAATGTTATTAGTCCCCATTATGTTTTGTTAAAATAAGTTATTAAAAAATGGCAGACGTACTGTTAGTGGGGAAACATTGGTTTTTGAAGATAAAGGGTATTTCTGGAATGCATAATTTTTACTAACTGTCTAAATGTTTAAAGTTTAAAGGCATTTTAGTGGCTCTAGATTATATTTTGCAAATGGCTGTCAGATATAATCAGCCCACTTCCTACTGTTGATACATCCAGTTAGTATTTTTTTGCACTGCTAGTATTTATAGTAATATAATATCCTACTAGCACATTTAAAAACACTAAAGCAAAGCAAGCAGGTCATATTCATGGCATGGAAAGACATATTTTATAGAAAAAACAAACAGTGGGTACAATGGTGATGTCACATTCATGCTGAAAGGCATTTATATTCAATGCAAAATGGAGATTCTATTGTGAAAAATGAGATAATAATGAAAATGACACATATAAGTAAGCATTGGGCTGGTTATTGTGAATAAGGTGACGAATGAAAGTGGGGAGTATTTGAAGGAAATATTTCACAAAGAGGCCGGATGTCATGACAGAGCCACAAGTCACTGGGCAGTGAAAGAGGTTTATTAAAAAAGCAACAACAACAAAAAAATGATACCAGTATTGTACCTGCATAAGAGAGATCTGCTGGGTAACACTGCAAAGCTAGTTTTGTTGTGTTAGCCAGCTTGCTGCTAGCTGCAAGTGCAAGACAAGTGGAAGTCCAGTCTCCCAAATATAAAATGTATAAAACATTTGTACTGGAATTACATGCACAGTTTAGCAATGGGCAAACTTCATACTTCTGATAAAATCACATTGTGAAGTGGGATTTGATGTTTTGGCATTTGATGTTTTGATACACGAGCTTCATGGAAGCCTCGGAAATCATTTTAGGTCATGTTAGAATGTGGTTAATACAAGCTGTTAGCTTGTCTGTCACACACTTGAGTCATTTACAGTACTGTGCAAAAACATTGAGCCACCCCTCTTTTTTAATATTGAAAATGGAGAGTGGTGAAATGTGCAAAAATGTGTGTAAATACAGTGTTTAAGCTAAAAAGAGAGTTTGCACAATTCTGGCGAGCTTGAAAGTCAGTATGTACTATGACCACTTTTATTCTTCAACACAATCTGAACTCTTTTAGGCAAACTTTGTAGTAATTTCTTTAAGTAGTCTTCAGGAATCGTTCTCCAGGCTTATTGAAGGACATTCAAAGCTCGTCTTTGGATGTTGCCTGCCTTTTGTTTAGTTGTCTGTCAAGATGATCCCATATTACTTCAATAATATAAAGATCTGAGCTTTGAGGTGGCCAATCCATGACAGATAGTGTTCGGGTATGCTTTTCTTGCACTGGCAGTGTATTTGGGATCCGTACATACTGAAGATATTTTGAACCAGGAATTTCAAATTTTGATTCATAAGACCTGTTGCCACTGATTTTCAGCCCATTTCTTGTGTAATTTGGCATACCTTAGCCTTTTCTCTCTTCTTTAAGAATGGCTTCTTGACAGCCACCCTTCCCTTGAGACCATTTCTGATATGGCTTTGTCAAACAGTAGATCTTTGCTGGATATCTTCCCATTTCTTAAGGACATGACTTCCAGATCTGCTGCATCTAGTTTTTTTTTTTTTAGGTCTGTCACTTTTGTTCTCCACTTGTCCAGTTTCCTCAGACCTTTTAAGAACACACTACACACCATGCTGATATATGCCAAGTTTTAGGCTAGTAATTCTGAGAATCACCTTTTTGGTGCACAAATATTCTGTCTCAAACTGTGTTATTTTCTAGCTTCAACTAAAGAAATGGGAACAAATTATATAAACATATATAAACATTTTTTTTTATGCTTGAATGACTCATAGGTCAGTTTTAAGTGGGTTAAACAAACAAATAAACACTCCTTGGAAACGGGTCAGGAAAGTATAGCTTAGTAAGTATACCCTGTATTGTTTGTCTAGTCTTGACAAGTTTTTGTCTTGTAGTCATACTATTTTTTTTTTTGTGTTTTTCACATGCTATATTATTGTATTAACATATCTGAAATTATGCTAGGGTAGACACGTGAGAAACAGCAGTAAACACGTGAGAATCTTTTAATAACATCCAGGAAGTTGGAGACCGGAAGCAGTGATGAATACTTTGGTCACACAGTGGAAGAAACAGATTGATATGAGTCTTATTTATGTTCACCAGTGGATTAGTTCTGAGACACGAAAATAGGAAACGTGTTTGGCAGCATCAGTTATTAAAAATTCTGTGTAAGAGTTAAACTGAGCATCAATGCATACATGTCTTCTCCATTTAACAATACATGAATCATATTTGGGAGTTGCCCATATGGCAGTTGGATGATTCACGAGTGGATCAAATGTTCTGACAGAGTTTTTGAAGAAAAAAAAAATTTGCATGTTGTTTGACCACTCTCTTAACACCTTTCTAATCTATGACACAAATTGTAAAAGTGTGCCACTGATTATAAAGGTGACACAATCTAATATTTGGTGTGAAATGTCATTGAAAAGCCAGTTATTAATATAGAAAACACTATACGAAGAGAATGAAGTCAGTTGAAAAGTGTATTTGAATTGGATTTTTTTTTTTTTAAAGAAACCTCTTCATACGATAAAGGATGTTCAGTGAAGAGAGGTCAGTGCAGAACAGCTCTGACAGAATCGAGCTAGTCGACTGCCCAGTGCGTGTTAAGTGAGAAAGGCTTGACATGGGTGTATCATGAGTGAGCCACAATTTAAAATATAACAAGAATGGAATGAAAAGAGAAATGTGACAGATATAGGCACTACTGTGACAGTTATAATAGCATATTACTGGGCGCACTGGGACTATTTTACAAACATTTTACTGCCCAGCTCCGTTGTTATGTACAGTTTCATTACACACCACTTAGCCAACAGCCTGCAGATAAAAACAAGGTCATGGCTCACATGTTTTTGCACTTCTCAGCAATTAGGGAAAACAACAGCTATAGCAGGTGGGGACATGGCATGTTTTGAGCTGAGTTTTAAATCAGACGAATCAGAAGTTATTCCAGATTATAATTATGACACTATAAAATTCCTCTTGCATATGTCTTCCCCAGTGCAGGTTAATTTCAGTAGACTTTAAAATACAGATTACACCGTGTGTGATGTTATGAACGGTATGAAACGATCTCCTTTTCTTACAAACCTCAGCTTTTATAATGACTACATATCTTGCCACCAAGGATACTGTAGGAATTTTGCTTTCAAAAGAGATGGAGATAACCCGAGGGCAGCACTGTGCTAGTCTGGAGTCACATGGTCAAACCATCCATTGTGGAGCCATTCAAATCATAGCTATACTAGCTTTTGTATGCTTCCCCTTTTTAGTATCTGTTTTGGGAAACTAAGCCGTACCAGCACTTTCCTGAGACAACAAGGCCACCGGACTCACACACTTTTAAAGTCACAAAAGCTCTCATAGAAACTGCTTTCCATTTCTTCTTTAATTGCATTTTTTTTAAAACTTATCTATATGGAATAAAGGGAAGTATCTTGGGTTAGTATTACTGAGGGACATGTGTTTATGACACTTCTTTTTTTAGAAGAGCAGAATCATTTTATGTGCTGATTGAATTGTTAGTATGTCAGTTTTTTTAGATGACAAATGTGTCATTCTGCTCTATGCGTATAATATATTTTTCTGTTATGGATAAAAGGCTGTCTTTTGTTGCTTGTTGTTCTTCCGTGTGTGCATGCTTGTGGCACTGCCTACAGTTACAACACTAGTCAGAATCTTTCAGATTTTACACGTGTAAACCGCCTATAGATGTGTTTGAATATAGGCATTTCTGCTGTTACTATGTACCACTTCATATGTGACTCTCTCAGTGATGATTATCGTTTTGGGCCACTTGTAAACACACTCTTAAGTCTGATACACATGCATTGTGGCAATGGATGCTTTTGGCTCCAACTTGCAGTAATTTTTATCTGTCTTGTCAAGCTATCTTTTTTTTTATTAATCATTTTGTTAATTATGGTATTGTTAATCTGTAAAAAAAGAAAAATTGACTATTTCAGATTCAGTTTCCCTTAGTGACATCTTCAAATTGCTAGTTTTGTTAAATTAGCAATTCTCTGAATTCTCTCAATAATTTTCTCAATAAGCCCCTCGGATGTATAAAACTGACTGATGTTAATAGACCTGTTGTAGATATTAATCTACAAAAGATATTCAGAGATTTCACAATCTCTCAGGGAAGTGGTACGATAGAAAATTTCTAGTTTAAATAATAATCACACTCAAGGCTATGGAGCAGATGTTTATTTCAGTTAATGATTCAGAAAGAATTATTGGCATATTGTGAGTGGAAAAGCATGATGGGGGAAATTGTATTTCCATGTGACAGCTGCATTCAGTATCATAATAAATATATTTTAAATGAAATATAACTCACATCGAATGCCAGGTTTAAATTGTGTCTTATGCCATTTTGCCTCTTTTTTTCCATGCCCATGCTTTGCATGAAAAGTGTGCTCACTGTGCAAACATATGGAAAAAGTTAGAATAAGTGTGCATTGAGAAATCTTTTGCAACAGCTTAGGGACCGTTTTGGACTACCTCTCTGTTTACGAAAGCAGTCATTGAGAAGGCATTGTAACAAGATTTATTTAGATGAATTAATTTGTTTTGGCTTGGTTTAATTCAGTTACACGGATGGTATTCTGTGCTGTCTAATGCCTCTCCTTTCAAATTGGTCAGTACACTGGTAGCGCAGCAGATCTTATCCGATTACACAAAGACAAATTGTGTAATTTTGATGTTTATAACGATGACTAGCAAATATTACTCTCCAGTGTAATGCCATAATTTTGCGGTGCCTTGTTTTTCTTCAGAGGAGAGCAGCTTTTTAGCGTATTTCACACAGTAGCTTTAGATGAATGTTTTCAGGTAGGAGCTCTTGTGCACTTTGAAATTTTGAGGAGCAAGAGACCAAATTTGCAGGCCCTTTATACTGACATTTAGAACAGGTCAATTTTGTCCCAATATTTTTATCTATGGTTTGACAGTGAACACAGACATGTGTCTGTGGCTATCTGTGTATAATGTGCAGTATTCAGACAACTGTACTATGTTGATGCATGCTTTTCTGAATTTAGGTCAACACTGACTGAGGTTACTAAGCCCCTGTGTTTTGGTAATGACGTGTTCACACTAATTAATTTCTTACGTGGACACAAATTAATACAAATATGTGAAATCTGAGTGTATTACCAATTTGTAATCATTTTAAGTATTGCAGTTGTTAACTCAAAAACCACATCATTGTCGTTAGAACACACTTTTAATGGTCGCCATCAGCCAGAACAACAGCTAGCATTCGCCGCGCACTACCAACCCCACCCCCAGACTCATGCGCAGTAGGATACATACAACATAACAATCTCCTCTCTTTCTTTAAAGAATATAGAAGAATATAAAACAACATTTTAACATTGCTTATTTGAACTTGATCTTTAAATTGCTACTTCCCTTCACTAAGGGCTTTCAACAGTCCAAGTGCCGATGCTCCCACTTTTGTTAAGCAGTTAGCGAGCTGCTCTTTGGTAGATGTCCATAATTATGAATTGTCCCTGAGTCCATAAATTCTTTGATGCCGCTGATTTCAAGTTGAAGTCCCTTTTCAATTACAGATTTTGTCGACTTCACAGCATCAATGAGGGAGTGGTTCTCCGTTACACAGATGATGGGCAAGATGTGTGTGCCATCACCAACCATGAGCCTTGAATAGAGTGTAGCTAGAAAGACAGCACTATCAGTCCCATCTGCAAGTGCTAAAGTCTCTCCAGCCAACGTGCTTCGTACCACTCTCTTGATCCGTTTTGACTGCCAGCATATAGGTGAAAACTTTCCATCTTCTCCCATCAGCATGATGAAATGTCCACCTTGAGTCCTTCCATCCGAGAGGTTTCCCATTGAGGAATCACTGAACACTACTAACTTGTGGTTTTTGTTGTCTCCCAAGTATTGAAACTTCAGGGTAACTTCTTCGGATTTCAGTTTTCTGACCAGTTTGTTTGCACAGTGCAATGTTTGAATTGTAGCATGTTTTGTATTTGACGCCAGGATGGATATGTCACACATGATGTCAGGTCTGCTCTGTCTTGCTACCCACAGTATCTGTCCAATCTTGGATTTTAACATATCCATCTCTGTGTCTGTTAAAGGATCCCACTGTGGTGCTCTGGTGGGATCCATAAGAATGGGCTGTAGGTTTTTTATGTATGCACGCTGTTGTACTTTTATTTCATTCTGCAGAGAATGAACCTCCATCCCAATGTAGTTGAAGCTGTTCTTCTCGTCCAACTTGAAAAGCAGCTTTCAGTTTGGGGATAACAGCCGAAGAGAACATATCTGAACCCCCCCATACAAAGTCATCCACATGGCATGCAAGGACTCCTGTCACCTTACAGAAGTCATCTTGCCAGTAGAAGACAGCTGGATCGACTTTTGACACAGTGCCTCCCAGTTTTTGCATAGTTTCTCTCACCTTGTTGTACCACAACAAGGAAGCATCTGCCAAGCCATACACACACTTATTTAACTTCCATACGAAGCCTTCATTTTCTGCCTCTTGAGGTGGACGGATATACACATCCCGAGTTAAATCTTTACCTTGCAAGAAGGCTGCTTTGATGTCCATGGAGTTCATTTTCCATTTGTTTTGACATATGACAGCTATGACCATCTTTAGGGATTCAGAGGAACAAGTGGGTGAATCTTTAGGAAGATCTTGATTGTTTATTTCTTCAAAGCCTCTTGCAACCAGTCTAGCTTTGGGTACAACACCCACTTGTGTTTTCTTGAGCGTGCATACCCACCTCGTCGATATGCATTTCTGACCTTCATCTTTTTCCTCTGTAAATACATTGTTTGTTTTCCAGTTGTCAAGTTCAGTTTGCTTGGCAAGTGAGAAAATATCCTTGTTTACTGTTAATATTTCATCTCTGTTGTTGTCTGTGGTTGACTTGACATTCTCTACTACTTCAAGGTTGTTTAATTGTCCCATATCAACTGACCCTGTGGATCCAGCTTTTTCCTCTGGCTCACTGTATTCTAAATTTTACCATTTTCTATGTTTCCCATTGGCCTTTCCTGCCCGGCTGGTTATTTTTCCAGAATATTTTTGTCCTGTTTCTTTGTCTGTGAATATAACTACTTGTCCAGCTTTCAGCTTCAGTCCTTCACTAACAGTTGCTGAGTGTGCCAGTTGGAGATCACCCTCTCCAGGTAGTGATTTGCAGGAGGATTCACCGTTTTCTGTAGTGTGATGTGGTTCATCCCTTGCTGATGCCATCTCCTCATGTTCGCTTTCAAAATCGTCGTGTTCCTCATCAAGTACTGCTGCTGGTGTCTTAAAAAAATTTTCTCCCGTTTTTATTGGATTTTCCTTCTTAGTCTCTTCCTGTTTCTCTTGTGTTTCATTCACTTTTCTTAGCTTAGACTGGTGAACTCTGACATATGTTCCACCATGCCTGACAAATATTACTATGCCATCTTGGCCAATAACGACACCTGGACCTTTCCACTCCTGACAGTCTGTACGTTTATAATAGACTTTGTCACCAGTTTCATATTTTTCATCCATGGGCCGGAGCTGTTTCCGAAGGGCTCTTCGTATCCTGTCAGAACATTTAGCCTCAGCAAAAGCCTTTCTCATGCAATGCAGTGTCGCAGTGTGATGACCCACCCATGTATTGACATTAGTTTCCAATGCTGGAGGTCTATCAGTTAGGACTGAAGGTAAATTTGGCTTTTGTCCAAAGATAAGTTGATAGGGGCTGTAGCCGTGTACATTGTGCATGCAGTTTTTTGCCATCAAAGCCCAGTCCAGAGCCATTTTCCAGTCACATTTGTTGTCTCTCTTTACCTTAAGTAACATTTCAGTGAGGATCTGATTGTGTCTTTCCAGGAGGCTGTTGCTCCATGGACTATATCCTGCAGTGGTTTTAGCCTCAATGTTAAAATGTTCAGCCATGTCTCTTATTTCTTCACTGTTAAATTCACCTGCATTGTCACTGAATAACCTGCGAGGTGGACCATGAATGCTTATCCAGCAGTGAATAAAGTGCTTCACTATCTCTTTGGGACTTTTCGTGGTGATAATACTTCCTGCACTGAACCTTGTAAAATGGTCGATGGCATGTAGCTACCACAGTCCTGGCTCAAGCTCATGCAGGTCCACAACTACGGTTTCATTATATGTTGATGCCATGGGTAAACCCACTGCAGGTTTGTGTTTCGGTTTACTGTATCAAATGCATATTTCACAGTTTTCTACAATTTCCTTCAGGATTGTAACGCGTTCATGATCAATGTTGCCTGAGCAGGATAAGGGTTTTTTAAATCTGTCAACTGATGCATGTCCAAAATATTTATGTAGCTTTAGCAGCACTGCCCTTTTTTCCTCTTGTTGTCATGTTTTCTGTCACAATGAGAATTTCATCTTCATCATTTGGTGTCTCCTTTTTTTCAAACTGACTTTCATTGTCGTTCCCTTCCTTTCTTAAGTTTACACAATAATGGCCAGAAGATGTCAGTTGGAGTTTTACAGGTTGGTCAAACATTGTTGCCCTGTCTTGAGCAATGTCCAAAACAGCATTTGCACATTTAGTTCTTCTCCCGTATTTGTCAAGTGGATTAGTTCCTGCAGCTGTTCTTGGGCTTTGCTGTGAATTTGAACTCCGTTCACGTTTGCCTTTGTATTTGGTGATGAAGGCAGAGTCGCCCTCTAGTGGCAAACAGATGTTATCGCCATAAATTATTTTCAAATCCGACTTCATGTTTATACACGTGACGGTGGGACAGGCAGTTAGAGCTAGCTGTTTGTCTTCAACATTTAGCCCTGCAGTGTCTAGGAGCTTGAATGCTAACACTGCATCTGGTAGTTCCATTTTGAACTTACATAACTTGTTGTATCGTCGTTCAGATTCGATAATGTAATCCATCATGGATGTGTCGCCCTGTCTGTTGATCCGATCAAACTCCGTGTAAGCCTCGTACTGTCGATTCTTTTCTTCTTTTAAAAACACTGAGTCCAGTTTGTTCAAAAGAACGGTCATTCCCATATCGGCGTTGAGGTCTTGCGCTACGATTTCCAGTGCGCTTTCCCTCGCTCTTCCTGATAGCGTCAAGGTAACTGCTAGAGCCTGCTTCTTTTTGTCCAAGTCTGTAACGAGTCTCCAGATTTCAGTCTCATTTTTCCAACTTTTGTATGACGTCTTCTCATCGAACGATGGAGGAACTTTGTAATTCCTAGCAGCAGCCATCCTCTGCTACCAGTGTTAACTCAAAAACCACATCACTGACGTTAGAACACACTTTTAATGGTCACCATCAGCCAGAACAACAGCTAGCATTCGCCGCGCACTACCAACCCCACCCCCAGACTCATGCACAGTAGGATACATGCAACATAACAGCAGTTGTTACTTTGACATACTGCATGTTTGTCTATACTTGAATAAGCTACTTTTCTTTTGGCAAAAAAGGTGTTGTGCATTGCATTAGACAAGTTATATACTGCTTCTTATCTAGTTTCAGATGGTAGTTGTCTTGAAATGGCGATGTTTACAACAATGAGAGTTGAGAACATTGTTCATTTTCACTTTCTTAATAAGCAACAAACAGTTTTAGAAGTTATTAAACAAACGAACGCCTGATAAAAAACAGGTTTTCTGCTGAGCTGCTAATGCTTTACTTACCAGCATTCAAGGCTAATTATAAAATTTTCACAGTTCCCTTAATTTCTCTTTTATGAGCTTCGAATTTATTTTCTGAGGAATTTATTTTTTGCCACGCTGAAAATCAGGGAGTGTTGCTAAAATTGGCTAGCATATAGATGAGCAGAGCATCTGATTAAACACAAAGGACACAAGGTAGTTTAATGAATTTACCAAGAACTGTCAGAAGCACATTGGATTACAGCCCTCACTGCCAACGATGGCTATCTCAGTGTAATTCTTTTTTTATTATTAGAACTAATTAAAGTAAAACCCAATTTCCTTCTAAACCCATTTTACAGTGGCATCGTGGCTACTGATTTTATTGTGATAGTTCCAGTGAGTGAGTTAAAATGACATCACGCAGATGGTCTAGTTTAATTGGTTGAGTATAACTAGCGTTGCTATTTAAAAGCTTTGCAATTATAGTCATTTTGAGACAAAACTAGTCTTTTGTCCAGCCTGAAAAAGAATTTATTTCTTATGCCACCTGGTGATACATAGAAATAAAACTTAGAACAGGATATGTCTTTACGCAAGTTAATGTAATACTAACATTAATTTTAGTTTGTAGTATTAATTTCAACATTTGTGTGAAATATGCATACTGTTATAGTTTTGTGTCCCCAAATTGGTTCTCAAGTTGAGCGATATTGCTTTGTGTTTTCATTTTTAAGGATCTGCATGGACTCATAATCATATTTGATTAAGGAGGGACCCAGAGCTAATTTGATTAGGTTATTTAGAGAAATATGTGTTTGGTAATAAACATTTATTATGATGAAAAAGTTTACTTTAATAAGAGGGAGAAGCCCAGAGGACATGCAAGCTTAATTGTTAGATGTTAAATTGCAATGTTGCGATGTTGCCAAGATAATGGGCAAGGAAAGGCCCTCAAGTCAAGGCAATTAACCAAACAGTGGTTTGATTGTTGTTAAATTGATTAGAAAATGTTTAAGTACTCCATTTGAAAATTAGCTATTGTTTCACACAGTTTTAGGCTGCTAGAGAATGCTGGGCTTAATGATACATACGTACTGAGTTACAAATGAGAAAAGTTGTTGCTCGGGTCAAATTATTAGCTTTACACATGTTGTGAAGTGTCATGCTGCCTTTTTAAAAGCAATAAATGCTTTTACAATACCGAAACAAGTACCTGGACATCCCCAGCAGAGCCCTCGATATGTTTTTTTAACTTGGAAAAACAGCTTGGGTAACACTGCACATTGAGACTGAAGCTTTGTTTTCTCTGGTTCATAGCTTTATCTCCCAACTGTTGATCAGTTGTAGCCGACAAAACTAGTGATAGATATGGCAGTTTGAGTGTCTGCTCAGTGTTGCCCAGAGCGACAGCTGATGAAGATACACAGAGGGAGGTGCAGGTTAGAGCCAATCTGTTTGCTTGCCCCAGCATCAGTAGTTTCCTGATTAGAATAGTGGAGAAATCCGCGGCTGGAGGCAGGCTTTATGGCCATCACTACACCACATCTCCCCACTCATTAGTACTTTACAGCCTAGCGCCACAGCATATGGCATGTGTTGCTACTGATTCCCATTTGAGGTGTGTTTCAAATGGCTGTCCCTTGCCGAGCCACAAGCCCTTGGCAGTAGCCTTTCTTAGTGTGTCTGAGATGAAGATAAATATCTGGATTAGGAGAAGCGGTTGTTTGAATGTTTTGGACCACTGTCACTATAAAAGATGCTCTTCAGAACACATATCACAGCAATTAAAGAAGCTTTTGGTGTTAAAATGTGTCACACTGTAACAAAATTCCCAGAGAAAGTGTATTATTTTGGGAATACATGTACCTGAAACCAAGCAGCACTAATTTGCATATTATTAGGGTTTTTTTTTTTGAATGGGTTCAGATGTGTGGGATTATAGGTGCTTCATGATAGGTCTCATTTTATGTATTTGTATTTGGGCTGCTCATTCTTGAACATAAACATGTTTACTTTTACCCTGTTATTTGGGATCATCAAGTGTTAAAACATCCTACACATGTACAGGATACAGGATTTGCTCATGACAGGAATGAGCTAATGCTCTCTGTGATACCAAAGCAATTAGCACATGTGCTTTATGTATTCTCTAATGTATGCAAGCGTTATTAAAAATTTAATTTGGTATCTCAGAGGGAAATGCAACAGCATTTTCTACTCTGTGATACCAAAGACAGAGAGGAAAATGCTGCAGTATCCAGGGACTGCTGTACATGTGAAAACACTTGAGATGGGACACGCACTTGCCAGTGTTGTCGTTTTCTGTTGGATCTTGTTTTTCACACTGTGCCCTCCCTCCAACAGAACATACACATAAAAACATTGGCTGATGATATGGTAAGGTGCTCGGTTTAATTTTGATGTGATTAGTTTTGTTTTACACGCTCTCATGTTTTCTTATAGCTGCATGGGACTTCTAACTGAAATATATGGATGGATCAAATTTGCCAGAAGCAAACTGTTAAAATTGACATTTTAACTGTTCAGGAAATGGGTTACATCTAATGTTAAAATGATACAGTTTCAATATGTCTGTAGTAGCACTCTTTAAAGCTGTGCCAAAAACCCCCCATTTTTAATAGTTCTGTGCTTTGCACCACCAAGGTCTGTTTGCTTAAAAATTTCATTATGAATATAACTTAGCCCTTAGCATCTATGCTTTTGTAAGCAGGTCATAGATCATTTAGTGTGCAATTATTAGTAGCACTTCTGATTAGATGGTTTTACTTGGGGCCTTTTTAATAACCTTAGTTAACAAATAGCCTGATGCATGTAGCATTACATGAATTTCAGAATGTACAGCCAACATATTATTGCATCAAAAATCTACTTTGTCTTAGCTTTCAGTACGTTTGATCCATCTGGCAATATTTCAGTCAACCGACAGTTGCAACATCATGTACGTCATCATTATATGTTGGTCTGTTAATTTCATTTATACATGTTCATTCATCCAGCATGTTCTCTCCCTTCCATAATACTAACATTGACTGTTTGCATGCAGTCCATGTACTTTTCTGCTTTTATACTTGACTTTACTGCATTCATAGGAGTAGTATTAACCAATTAATCTAAATCTACCTCTGAAAATAACTTGAGCACAAACTAAGCAATCCTGTTGGTGTGATGGTAAGTAAAAGCCTGATTAGTTTAAAAATGCAGGTGTTCACTGCATGTTGCAGATATTATTGTGTATTTATTTTCTACAATAAAAAGTAAAAAGGAAAGAAAAATATATCAATAATATTTCTTCTGTTTTAACCTCATTTTGATTTATTTGCAGAAACCCATCTTTAAAAGCAGGAGACAAAACTTTTTGATGTGTGGGAACATAAAGAATAGGCTTCAGTCAGATTAAACCAATCTGCTTCTTTAAAACAAAAATAAATGTTTTTCTCTTAGTTATCCAAACACTTCATAAATAAAGGCTGCGGCACATTTTTTTTTATTAATATCTAAAAAAAAAATCTGTTTTCTTTCAGCGTGATCGTCTTACCAGTTTTAGGAAAACCGGGATGAAGAAGGAGAAGCCCCTGATACAACACCCAACAGATCCCCTGTCTACCCAAGCTGAACTGCCTGTTCCTCAGCCCCTTTTTGACGAGCGGTCCATGAACCTCTCAGAAAAAGAAATCATTGACCTCTTTGAGAAGATGATGGTAAGCTTTGTGTTTCTCTTGCATAAGGTCATCTGTTGTAATAAACAACAGTTTTATTACAACTGGTACTGCCGCATAATAATAAGTAATGAGAATTTCAATATAACCGCTTAAATGTGCTCTTGAACGGAGCTATTATTTTGAGTGTACGTGTAATTAGTCAAGGAAGAAGTTTGAGTTTGAAAAGCATTTTTATGACTATGTATATTTTACTACAAATACATCCTTGTTTTCCTGCTGGGGGGGGGTATAATAGAGTGATGGCTCTGCTGACCTGCCCTGGTTTTATGCAGTGTCTCCCAATTGTTTCAGAATATGCATATTCTGTCCAGAAAAAATGTCCTGTCAAAAAGTGATGCTATACAGTTCTTTTAAATAAATAAATAAACAATTCTAATTAATATACAACGTTATGATTGAAAACAGGATCCCACAGCTGTGATCTACCCTGAACAGAGCTTTATTTGTAGATTTATGGAGACATAAAGTCCAGGACTGAAAACCACTGATGTAACTTTAGAAGTTTGCAGGTTAAAGCCCCACAAAACAATATTTGGATGGCACACACAACTGTGAGTACCTATGTCTTAGCATGATATCTTTTGGGCAATGTAGACAACTCCTACATAAAACAGTTCCCTATCCTGGGTTTACACAGTACCCCTCATTTGATTAGTCATCCATCCAATTTAGGGTCGGGGGGAGGGCTGGAGCCAGAGTCTATCCCACCTGTCATAGGGTGGGAGGCAGGGTAAACCCTGGACAGGTTGCCAGTCTGTTGCAGGACTAACACAGAGAGATAGATAACCATTCCCACCTATGGGCAATTTAGAATCACCATTTAACTTAACCCCACTAGCTGCCCTGGCTGGGTGGTGGATTCGAACCCAGGGCATTCTTGCTGTGAGACAACAGTGCTAACCATCACACCACTTGTCTGCCAGTTCACCAAAATCTTATTTCTGGAATATGCACAGTTTACCACAATGCTTGGGTTATATTTAAATAGCTTTTATTAATTTTTTTATTGGCCAGAAATCCCATGGTTGCATTGACACATCTGCGCATCCAAAGCATTATTTAGTTTATTTATCTATACCTCTGTGTCATGGAGCTCCATTTTTGTCCAAAAACAATTATAAAGGCATCACTAAGCCACACTCTAGAACTGGATGACATATATTTTCATTATGAAAAATGCAGGCATAGATTATTTTGAAATAGCACCACAGACTAATAACCGAAGAGGCTTTGACCATCTCCAGAGATTAGTTAGTGTAGGGAAGAGCCCATTGCTTATGACTGGGAACATATTTTGTATTTTTGTTCTTTTTTCTTTTTTAATTAAAAAAAATAGCATTGGAAAATTAAGTGTTTTATAATTGATTGTATCAGCATTACGTGACTTCTCCCCAGTATCATGTTGTTGGTTTATTTAGCCCAGCCTGAAGAAGGCCTTTTTTGCCTAAGGTGAGAAGCCTGGACAGTACGTGTTACACAATAATGTTCGGCCTTGTCTATCGCATTTTGCTGCTCCTGCAGTACAGTCTAAATAATGTCCCAGCGACTGCACCTACAGTCTGTGGTGCTCAGGCTAACAGTTGGTGTAGTGTTAGTGCTTCTGCTGATCAGACTGTGTCCCATAAATTTGTATTTCTCAGAGTACTTCAGTTTGTGATCAGCTGCCCAACAAAGTTGCAAAGCAGTGTAAGCAGAACTGCATGTCTGTCTGACCTGTGACTCAGAGGAACTACTCTCTACTTGTTGGTTTTTGGGCAACAATGTTAAAATCAGACTTTGGTCACATATTCAGTACATACTATTAGTTTATTGTTGGTTTTTATCTTTTCATTGGATTTATTGATTAAAAAGAATATATGGAACCAATATTACCTTTTAATTTAACCAAACATGTACTGAGGCATATACAACATTTATAGTAAATATAAATGTGTTTTATATTCAGATGTTAAACTTTTGCGAGGTAGATCTCTACCTATGCGTTCCTTAGGCCAGTATGAGAAGTACGAAACTTTGAAATTCACTTTGCAGTCATCTGTGGGGTCAAAGCTCTGTCACACTTGTGATTTTCTCCATTGAAATGCATTTTTGGCCTTATGTACTGCAGGATTGAAATCTTACAGAAAGCTTTCAGCCCATCTCTTTGAAGTGAGGAGCTGAATTACTCTGGCTTCATTGCATAGGTTGTGTGTACTATTGTGGATAATGTCTCTGAGTGTGTGTGTGTGTGTGTGTGTTATGGTGCCTGCCTTTCCTTTTTTTCTCACACAATGGTCTTTATTGCCAGGGCCAGAGAAATACGACCAGTGCTCCTGGTTTTCATCAGGCTAGTGCTCAGTGTTTTCTTGCCTGGGTGCTCATCCCTGTCTCTCAGTTCACCTCTCAATTACTATGTTTGTGCTCATAGCGGCGTGACATTAAACCCAGGCTTCAATTTGCTCAGTGACAGATGACACAGAAGGCATGTTTGTTGGTCTGACGTTTGACAGGCCTTGACACTTGAGGTTGGGAAGTATAATTACAGTAATGAAATTAAAATAAAAAGGGTTATTTACTTATGTACTTTTCAAGCAACCGCTATTTCCCCTCATAGACAGTAAACTTTTCTGCTCAAATGTAGTAAACACAGAAGTAACTGTGGTGTGTATTTTCCTCTCTTTTTTTTTAATTTTATGATAGGCGCTTTTCTTCAACATCTATCTGTTCTACACACATTTCAGTTGCTCTTTGTCTTCTTTGTCTCCACACACAATCTGTAATTAATTGTTATTATGGTCCTACATGTTGCAGTCTTAGATGTCTAGCTGGTTTCAAATGAAGGGTTGACCCATGCCATATTACTGAGACCCCCTACTGTGCATTAATGACTAGGAGGAAAGTGAAAATATTTTTTTTCTCTGGAAAGTGGTTACACATTGCGCTGTGTATCTCAAAGCCTAAATAGCACGTAGCCTATTACTGAAAGGTCATCAAAAGGGTTGGGCAAAATATAGGAAGAAACACTCAGTCAGTGGCCAGAAAGCCCCAAATGAACACTTTCTAGAATGTTTGAAGCAAAACATTAAGAGCAGGAGTATATTTATAAGAATACAGGGGTAAGTTAAAAATGCATGGAAACATTTACTTTCAGCACTGCCTTTAGGAGGGCATTGTGTATATATTTACTCCATGTGTTTTCCTAAGATGTGCACAGCTGGAATTCTGAGGATCTCATCAGAATGCATAGATATAAATCAGCTGATGGAATGTCTGGTATTTGCATCTCATTAAGAAAGCAGCTATAATGCCGTAGTAGACTCCACTAATAGCACACAAACAACATCTAAGAGGCATTCACTATTCTGTTGACGCCTGCCACTGAACTTTGAGGTATCACAATCCTTTTCATCATCTGTTAAAATTATAACTGCAGAATAGCAGCGGCACTGCATTTTGTGAGGTCAAACAAACGAACTCATCTTCTCAATTTAGACAGTTTGCCTGATGGTGTGAATTTGTGTCAATAGCTGCTGCATATTGGCACTCTGTGCTGAAGCTGCCATTAGCAGTCACAGCATTATTGCCTAGATGATGATTTTACTTGTCTCTCAGCATGAAAACCTGCGAGAGCATGACATCCTTACTTGATTGATTCAACTGATTTGATTCCTGTGCCAATTTGTCTCTGTTTCCGCCCTTTAGAGAATATCTTTTTTGAGTAGGGGGAATAGTATTGAGGTGCTCGCAAAGACAGAGGACCAGTGAAAGAAGAATGTGACATTGCAGTGCTACTGTGGCTAGTTTGAGGTTTTATGTGCCTCTCTGTGAGCCTTGTCAGGATGAACACTCCTAGTAATAAGCTCCTATGTGATCCCTCAGCAGTTCCACTCTGCACCAGGACATTAAAACCAGCCCACAGGAGAATTACTGCATGTGCCCTTACACACTCATGGATCAGACTTGAGGCTAGTGGACAAAATAATTGATTTGTCACAGTTGAAGCAAAACATTTTATACTTCTACTTTTCTTAGATCCAGTTTTCCCCATAGGGTGAGTACTCCATACCGTTTTCTGCCTCAGATGCATTTGATGGTACCCATTAATTTTCCTTTTCAATGATAAAAAGCCCTGGTTTTGCTCTGTTTTTAGGCATATCACACCACAGGATTTTGGAATTTTTTTGTCCATCTTTTATTTTTGTAGATACCTTGTAGAAGCTTAAACAGGACAGTGACAGTGTCTAACAGTTTTGCTTTGTACTCGAGCACATTTGAAGTGAAAATGCTTACGTAGCCACATCAGATGAACCATGTATTAATTTTTTATTTTTATTTTTTACCATTTTTTAATACAAGGGCTAACACATTTTATAGGTCAAATTACAACCTTAAAGTCAGACTATGTAATAATTTGATGAAAATCTGTTGCAGTTAATGAGTACCTGAAATCTACCATCCACAGACTTTAGCAGATGCTTGGTATCTTCCCTGGTGAGGTGCTGCCAGGCCTGTGGTGGAGCCATCTTCAGTTATTGCTTGTTTGGGGACTGGTCTTTAGTGAGTCAAACACCTGCTCAGTTGGATTTAGGTGGCTGGCCAGTCAAGAGCATCACGTGAAAACTCATTTATTGCTTTGACTGTATTTAGGATCAAAATTCTGCTGTGTTTATATATGACTGGGGGTGTGTATTGACTGATTACTGTAAAAAAAATATTCTTAGTAGATCTTGCCAGACCAGCATGAGACAAAAAAGATCTAGTGCACATTTCGTCGTAACTTAACTGTCATTTATACAAGCTCAAATCTCCTCATTTCAGTTAAATCAGCAGCATAGGCGTGATATCTTGAGACTCTTTTTATGTAGCCTTTGAGGGTATAATTAATAATAGAGCATTAATCATTTTGGAGGCGAAACATGAGGGCTCATTCCTCGAGTTTGCCCCCTGACAAGCGTCCCGCAGGCCCACTGCTCCTACCCCTCCCATAATGTACTAACCCCATCACATTTTGCCTCCTTTATTGAATGCCAATTAAGCAGATAAATTAGCAGGGTTCAGAGATTAATTAAAAAACCTGCTGGTTTCCTTGGGTGAAAAAACCTGCCAATTGTAAAAGTTTCAGCTGCAATTTTTTTTCCCCTGCTCGTTCTACAAAAGATATTAATGATTTTTTTTTTTTTTTTTTTAGTTCAGAGGGTATTTACTAGAGGAAATATGTTTGAAGGAATTCAGGTCAGCATGCCCCTGGATGGAATTCCTGCCCATGCTTCACTAACATTGAAGAAAAACCTTTTGAATTCGATTATTTGTGTTAAGATATTCAAACCTCCGTGCAATATGGTGTTCTTATTTTCAACTGATATGCTTAATTTCTTTTTTAGCTGCATTTTACACTTAACTGCATAAAAGGAAATCACTGTCAGAACAGATCAACCATACTAAAAGACAAATGATTTCCTCTGCTTCCCAGCAGAGGGCAGCATGCCTCCACACCTTTAGGTTCGCTATCCTAAAACCCTGAGGAGGATGTTTTTTTCACTCTGTTCATTCTACCCATCTCTTTGTGAGAGAGTGCTTCTGATAAACATCCCCCTCCATTCTAATCATCATGTCATTCCCTAGCTTTTAGTGCTCTGTCCAGCCTTCGCTCTATCCCCTGATGTTTCTCACATGAAAGACCTCTTTTGTGATGCAGAATTAAAGTAGCATGAAGATAATACTCCCAATAACACATAGATACTGCCTATCCAGCCGATCTGATGTGATTGCATGGCCTCAATAGAGGCAATGTGTTTGATTTTGTTCTCCTGTTCTGAGTTGGGGTGTGCAGTTTTTATTGCTGCAGCCTTGCTACTTTGGTTTCAAGGACTAATTATTATTGCCATTATTTTCTGCTGCTGTACCACCTGACTTAAATAAAGAAAGAGAGACATTTATTTATTTATTTTTCAGCCATAGAAACGCAGGATTTTATATCATAGGATTTTAGTGGAAATGTCACAATAATAGTTTTTTGGTTGAAAATGCTTCTTTTTGCCAGTGAAATCATTGTGCTGTAAATAACACAGTTAAAAGTTTGAGGTTTTGAAATGCATTTCGTTTGAAATATTTTTTAAGTCCAAGTATTTTTGTAAAATCTCGTTTCTTGTTGTTGCGCATCAGAGAGCCTCATTTCTACATTTTTGTCTTACTCTGTAGGAGGACATGAACCTGAATGAGGATCGTAAGGCACCTCTGCGAGAAAAGGACTTGAGCACCAAACGTGAGATGGTGGTCCAGTACATCTCAACCACGGCCAAATCTGTAAGTGAGAGGATAAATCCAAGAGTTTTATCTTTATAAGCTAAGATATATTTTAAAGTTGGAATTGGCGGGCTGAAATATCACAATGCTTAACCCAGCTCTCCAGAATGACTGCAACATGATGCTCTACTTTTCGCTTGCTTTGTCATCTGTTCTTGCGCATTCTCGCTTGTTCTGCCTTTCTTCACTCTTCCATGTTTGAAACCCACGTCTTTGATTACGGTTTTGATTTGTATTCTTCACTGCTTCCCCTGCTATGCCAAAATCTGCCAGATTTAAATTCTAGGCAGTCGCTCACTTACTCAATCATAGGTGCATGATCGGCACTTGTCCAGTCACATGCTTGCATGAAAACTGTTGGTCGTCCAGGTGTATAAATAATTTCATGTAAATTTTTGCGGAGTGGTGGTGTCTTCTTGCTGCATTATTTGGTTATAAAGAAGAGATTAAATTCAGTCAACCTCTTAGTTCAGCTGCAGTACATCAGTGAGTGGTTCTACAATCAAATACAGAGGTGAATATGAACTCTGGCCAGTGAGGCTGCGATAATTGTTTACACCACATCATAGCTAGCTTTACCATACTTGCATGCTCTGAATGCTGAGCAGCATGATTTTTTTGGACTGTTTACTCTCAGTTGTTTTAAAATGAGATTAGATATAATATTAATTTAAAGGATTTTGCCCATTTTATGTTCTAGCAATTTGGTGGAGAGGTGACGCTTAATCATTTTAAGCAAAAACAGTTTTGGCAGCAATCCATGAATGTATGATAATTCTTGTATTGTCTTTTTGAAGTTATGACCAGCCTCATTCTGTAAAATTCATATCACTTCTGGGGGAGAGTGATTTCTGTCCTCTTTGTTTCCTGAACCTGGTAGCTCCTTCTTGACATCATCATTTATTACCTGCCTCATTGTTATGGTAATTAACTGGCATTATTGATAATGATGATTATCCGAGATGATTGAATTCCACACAGGGCCCATTATGCTTTGTGAGCACTGATATTTTATTGAAATGAATAACATAATCCATGTAGTCAAAGGACAGAGGACAAAATGGGATGTCTGTCAGCACCCTGCTATCACATTTAATAGGTCTGAAGAAAGGGGATGGTTGAATGTCAGTGATGACTGTGTGCATATAGATTCATGCAAGTGCGCATACAGTTACAGAACAGCTATATATCCAAAAGCCATTGCATACCAATGATACATAAAGATAGTTTGCAATTTCTTTACATATGATTGTGACAGTAATGTGACACGGCTGCCAGCTCGCTGCAGTGAGCGACACGATACACAACAATTATTGCTCTAACTGCAGTGTGAGAGAGACGGGAGCAAGCCATTTGTTTCATTGTTTTAGAGTATATCAGCGATCACTACACAAAGAAGTTATAACAATTGTTTTACAGATATAAATTTTTTTTAAGTAAAATAAAACAAACAAATAAAAACAGCCAGTCTAAATTAGATAAGTTGATCCCATAGCTTTAATGAACCACGTTCAGCTGCTTTGGAAAACTTCAGTCATCAGCTGATATTTTCTCTTGTTTTCAATAAAGTGACTGAATATATTTTCATAATTGACTTCTGTCTTAAGCCTAATTAATAGCCTCGCTTTCTTTTATGTCCTGATAGATGAAAAAAGACAAAAGATATTTTTTAATATTCATTTATTTAATTATTTACAACTATGGGTAAGAGTGAAGCTCCAGCATTCCAGCCAGCAGCTTCTTTGAATGTTGTATAAACTGCCTTGTCTGCTGTTGGATTGTGTGATTTGGGTTTCAGTAACTCAGTCACTCATTGCTGGCTGCTTTCCCTGGTGTCATGGCATAGCATAGTTTGTCAGAAATACCTTACACATGAGTTGCATTAAAATTTTAGACCTACTGTAATTCAGACTTTGTAAGCAAGATTTCTTTTTAAAAGTCACCCAAGTTTTTTTTTTCTCACTTTGTGTATGTGTCTATGAGTCTGTATGTCAAGGGTTGGACTTTACTGGGACCTAATGGAGAAGTGGTGCATTCTTCTCCGTCTTGCTGTTGTGCTAATATAATTTTTCTTTTTCTACCAAAGATATGTGCTGCATTGGGAGCTTGCAGTTTTTTTTTTTGGTGTCAAGCACTCACAAACATGCTTTATTTGAGTTTCTTTTTTCTTTCTTGTTTTTTTATTTTTTTATTCTACACGCTATTTAATAGGTGTCAGTTTTGCACTTGCCTTTTATTGCAGCAACAAAAGGGGCAATCAGGAATTTCTCTCACACTCACACCAGTACTCAAATTTGTGTGTAAAGACTTTAATAAACCTCTTTCTTTCTCAACTTAATGCAGTTTGCAGAGAATGTAGACTTGGAACTAGAAGTTTAAATCAGTAAATGCTGGCGGAACAAGAAATATCCTCCTTGTATTGTGTAACCCTTTTCTTGTCTGTCTCTGCAGACTCGCTCAATTGAACATGTGCCTTAGTGTTCAGCAATAGGCAGTATTCCTGGAGTTCAATGGCTTTAAGTGCCTCAGGTTTCTTTCACAGGGTGTTCCTTTCTTGTGTGTACAGTATATTCACCTTTCATGCTTACTGACATACCACACACTCTTTAAACTTCTGTTTGGCTGGAAATGGCATAATATGAGAAAGCACTAATTATTACTTTGTTAACTCTTATGTCTTTCAAAGGGAAGTTGCAGCTTTTCTTCTTCTCTCTTTCCTGTGAACTGCCACCTCTCTGCTGGTCTGTTGCCAGGCAAGATTGAGAACACTCCCAATACTATACCAGGGTGCCTCAGCAGGGGTCTAGCAAATTACCCCCAACACAAATGGGATGTCTTTTCACAGGAGAATTCCACATTGACCCTGTTCATTTGCACATGAGCTGTGTTTCAGTGGAATTTAATGCTGCTTTTGCAGGAGTGTGTCTATTGATGTCCTTGTCCATCAGCTTTTTGCATGAACAGTTGCGTTTCTTTCCCACCTTGTTTCTTGTTCTTTCTTCTCTGTGCTATGTGCCAACATAACTGAAACTATTAATACTAATAGAATTACTAGTAGAAATTTAGTTTTGACTACCAGCAGTGAATATCTCTGTCTGTTTAATTCCAGACTGGCTCTGTCTTATGCAGGAAAGGTGTTATGGCAGGGTCTTGTAGGGGGGATGTTCCAGTGTTATTAATGCAGTTTTATTCAAATATTGGTTTGTTCGATGCAACCAATGTGCCACCTTCTTCTCCGAGTGGGACTTGGATATGCTCAGGTCATTCAACACTTTATTATTACACTGAAAAGTGTTTTTGTGATTATTCAGAAAAAAAAGAGTAGACAAAAAAAATCTATATACTTGTACCAATCGACTTTCCCTTTATACTATTTATGCTTTACTGGGATAGATGCTCAACATCAGATCTCAAAAGATGGTGAATTGAGGAGACTTGTCCTTGTGTCAGAAGAAGGTGTTACATTGCACTCAAACTACAAACTTGTTAGTGAAACTGTGCTGCTCCCCCTCAAGCTCCTCTCTGACTATTATCTGAACACACTAAAGATAGTGTCTGCTATTTTGGTTAAGCTGCTATAAAATAATATTTAAAAAAAAAATGTATTTGATCTGGTTGGTGTCAACATCCGTGGAAAATGTTTAAGCTCTGAGTTACGTCAGTGCAACTCATTTCAAGGAGTCTAATCTGCAGGATTCAGGTAATATATTGTCTTAAATAGTGACATGCTACATTTGCTGGCAAGTAAGGAAAATGTAGTTACAGTGTGAATATGAAGCAGCAATAATGTGGTCATGTGATAGCAAGTGTAGAGCACACTTTATGGCTATCGTAAACTCATGGTAATGTGATGGAGAGGGGAATCAAGCGTCATGTGGCCACAGATCTAGAGAGTTTGTGACAATAAATGAAATGAAAAGGTAGATTTTGTACTTTGTTTCTCTGAATACTGGAGAGAAAGCCCCCCAGTGTGTCCTGTAACTCCCTGCAATCAAAATGCATTTCTTCAGTAGCATATGGCAGAGAAAGGAGAGCTCAGCTTCAGATTAGAATACATTTACTGTGCTGACAGATACACTCCCACTGTGAAACAAGCCCCACAATTGCAGTAATGAAAATCACTTCCACTACCTGCCACTATTGACAGATAACAAGGTTAAACTTCGAGAATCGTGCTGACCACATGGGTTCAAGGTAGCTCTGCCACACAAATTTGACACCTGAAGCCCAACGTTAATGGCAGCAGATTGATTTCAGTCCAGAGAGCCTCTTTGCCCACACCATCCACTGTTCCATTAGGGGAACGAATATGTGGATCTGTACCGCTCATTCAATCAGCAAGTCACAAAAGTAGTAATATTTTATCCTCTTAATCATTTAATTAATCCCTGGTGAGGAAGTTGGCATGACTAAACCTCACTTCCACTGTTGTTTCCACAGCTTTTATTTACCTATATTTTCACAGGACTAGCAAATATTTATACTATTAAGAATAAATTGTTGCATTGCAGCTGCCAAATGCAGACATTATCTTCAGCATGTGACTATAGTTATAAATGTTCTCTTGTTGGCTTTAAAAATTTTAAGTGTATAGTATGTGCTTTAATTGTGTGAAGAATTTTTGTGATGTCACTCAAGTTACGCTAATGCTTTAACGTGTAATGCAGAGAATTCTCTGGCCTACTAATGATTGTGCTGTTTGTGTCTTTTTGCACATTAACCTCCTCCGCTGATTACTGCATGCAGATACTGGGGAGCAAAGTTCCGGTAAGTAGCCCATTATTTATTTAGCTTGTGAATCTTCTCTGTATCTGTCTTTATTCACTCCCTAAACTCACAAATACACATTACACATTATTTCATCTAGTTTTGGAAGGATGTTGAGGAGCACAATCTGAACTGTGCAAGTGAGGGTCAGTTCATTTTCTTTCATTTTCACCTGTGATCTTACTAATGGGCTTTAATTTGAAAAGGCTATAAACTGTCAACATATTTCCTGCATACAAATTCTAGCACTTTAAAATGAGGGACTTTGAAATTATACGGCCCGATATACGAGTTGGGATGCCTTTTGTTGGTTTTTGCTGTTTCTCTTTTGAAATTGATTGCAGTGTAACTTCTATTAGCATTTCAACATTTTAATACCAAGAAAGAGTAATGGTTTTTTACACAAATTCTCATGATCTTCAATGTCATCTGTTTTATGAAACTGGAGATACAGTGCAGAGAGAGAATATGCAGTAAAGCTGCCTTTGGCTACTCCTTATCCACGGGGGGTAGTGCCACATGTTTGATTTTATCGATATTTTATACTGGGTGCCCTTCCCAACACATCTCCAAAGGGATTTATGTCTCCTCCTGGGATCAAACCAGGAATTTTTCACTTGTTGGGGGAATGTGTAAGCCGCTATACTATGGATCCACATTGAGATTATGCAGTATAACACTTAATAGAACTTTGAGCATGCACACTAACAATATTTCTCTGCCTAAAGCAGATATATCGGACTACATTATGATAGTAGAAGGATTTATGGCTATTTATCTAAATTTGTGGTCAACACTCTCTATTTGAAAGGAACATGACTGTTTCCTTACAAATGTTTGTTCTTGTTCTTGTCGTTTTACTTCAAGTAGTTTACTTAAGGCACACATTATCAAAATTTTATCCATGTTCTCACCATATTGCCAATACTCATTAATTTGCCCACGTTCCTGCTTTTGTAAAGAATAATTTGAGATTATATTGTGTTTTTTCTTTTTTTTTTTCCTCCACACTTATTGGTTCATAGCTTGGCAAGTGTTGAATTGTCACTTTAAACTGCATTGTATTACCTTTTGAGAGCTTTGTAAGGATTAGGAGGACTGTAAAGCTTAACAGAAACACAGACAAAGTAAAGTAGTGCTCTGTGACCCGGCCTCTGCTCTTCCCATGATCTCAGACAAACCTCGCTCTGAAAGGCATTTAACAGAACCATTTGTATCGATTGCGTTTTCTCCTTCTTTGTCAAACTGTTCTTTTGTGCTTGGTTATTTCCATTGGAGGAGCAGGTTTTTCAGCTTTGCCCATGTTGACCTGGACTGAGCAACTTTGAATCAGCAGCAATGGCAAATTTTGTTTTCAGTAGACGTCATGTGAAAAAAATTATAGCAGTTTGAATCGCGGAGACTTAAATTAAGAAGTTCTGTAAACCCTGTCAAAAGATGCCAGAGACCCTGGTTAAATTCATTGCTTCCAACTCAAGAGCATAGTGATACATTTGACCTAGCATTTGTAACCTCTGTGTCAGTCCTCTAGCAATAGCCCATAGATATGGCTGGAAGGTATGAACTGTCATTGTTGAAAGCCCAACTGAAAGGGAGTGAGGGTGGGGGGTGTTGGGGTGCAGATGGAGAGCATTTAGCCGATGATGGCCTACAGTACAACTCCCTGCTTTGCTGGCAGATTCCCATTTTCATGCTGTCTGCGTGTGTCGGTTGGACAGAGTGCGCTCTTATGTGCTGGAAGGGAAGTGTTGGTTAGGAATGTCTGTAGGGAGAATACAACTGTAACTCCTCTGTCTAAGGCATGAAACCTCCCTGGCACTCTCCTCTCTCCCCATAGAGAATAAGGTAGGAATACAGAGACTGTGTCAATTGGTTGTAATCCACTTTGACTACTGTATAACTGTATGACATTGCAGAGTTTCATATGCTCTCTCAGCCTCCTTGTAGGAGTGGATTTCCCATTAATGCTGCTATTGTGGCTCTGTGTTGTCAAGTTTGCAGTCTTTACCTTTAAAGTAGAGATTCAGGGAAGTGAGGAATCATGCAAATCTGAGACAATCTGTCTCTGACCTTAGCATATTCATCGGTAATTACTGGTTTATTTTCAGTGTGTGAGGGTGACTTTCACTGTTATCATACTGTGTTCCTGATACTGCTTTCTGAGAAAACTCTGTTGCTAAATGCAGTAGTGAATTAACCCATGGCACTTTATGAATTTAAGAAGTAATTTTTATTTCATGATTGGCTCCATTAGTAAAAATTGTATCTGCAGACAAAGAACTAACTCAAAGGGAAGATGAGTTTCAAAGCAAGCAGGCGGAGGTAAAAAGATAAAGAAAAAATACCCCTGGAAACTTGTTTTTCTCACAGATACTGCTCTGCCGATGAGGAAAGAGGAAAACTTTTTGCACCATGGATGGGACCTGTTGAACGATCAGGTTTCCATATGGTCAGTCACAGCAAGTAAATTCATATCAATGTAACCTGAGGTACAAGCTTGAATCCTTCAATTAATTCACCAAACAATTTGTTCATCTTCTCAGCAGAGGTGAAATGTGCAACATTAGCACAGCAAACGCTCAATAGAACTATTAATGGGGAATATGCAAGATTTGAATAACCAGAAAAAAATATCACAGACAAATAAGTAACTACATGTTTTATGCAGTGTGCTGCAGTTGCATGTTCACTACAATGGCTTAATAGCATCAGTCTTTGTAAAACTTGGCCAGATTTACGTCACAAGTCAAGGGCCACGTTGTAACAATGCATCAATGTCCCCTGCAGCATTAACATGAAAGCTGACTGTTGTCTCATCACTGTGCAGTAACACTTTGAGAATCTGCAGCTCACAGTGATGGTGAGACCTTTGATTGTGAGAGACTGTGTGATGCATGTGGGAGAAAAAAAATGCAATCCCCAGACCACAGGGAGGTGATCAATATCTGTATGACTGGACAGATGACTGCTTATTTCCATGGTAACATGGTAGTCAGTTCTGAGATGTCAGGTGGTGGCGGTTGGTGTGGTTGTATGTGGGCTTGGCCAGAGAGCCTAAAATGCTCAGGTCAGATGTATTGGCTATACTATAGCTAATGAACTTCACATCTGTTGTTAATTTTTCTGTTGCATTGTGATGCTGGCGTTCTAGTTTCCACATAGCTGAAGATATCTTTAACATTAACTTTTTTCCTTGGGTGCATGGTTGTTTGGATGTTTGCAGTTATGCGAATTATTATGGAATAAGAGGATGGTAGTACATTAAAAAAATCTAACATCTTCATGGCATAGTGTATAACTTAGTTTGACTACAAGGTCATTTTCATTAATCGTGCAAAGTGTGGCTGTATATTCAACATTTTAAATAAAAAGATGTTTGTGCATCTTGCAAGCACAGTATTGCAAAAGCGCTGAACCTTGATATTTTCCTTGATATTTCCTTTTTGAGATGGTTTTAGAGTTTCATTCATTTGCAATCCACCTGAGGTATTTTAATTATGTTTTTTTTTTTTAGTCTATATTTTCTAAAGATACATTGTTTCCTCACTAATGTATTAACAGTTACTGTTAATAGTTAATCAACACTGTAGGTAAGAATTCCCAGTCAGAGCTTTTAGTTGAGATGCAATATCTGGATATAAACTCCTAAATTTCTTAGTTAAGAACCAGAGAAAAGCAAGAAAACTTTGCTTACCCTTTCGCACTGGAATGAAGGATGTTGATATACATTTTTATTTTGTTTTATTGGTTGATATTATATGTATCTCAGGTGAATTACCCGTGCTTCCAGTCTTCTTTGTAAGTGCCAAGGATTTTTTTGGACAATCTGTTTGCAAATAGTTATCGTTAGGATGGAGAATTGCAAAGCATCCAGATGGGAAACAAGGGACATAGAAAGAGAGTTGCAAGGATATGAGGCAGACATCTGGTTCCTCTTTAACTCCAATCAAGTGTTCGTTCACAGTGCCAGGAGTGCTTGTGAAGGACCCTAAAAAAAGAAAAAAAAAAGTAAAAGAAATATGGTGAGCCTGAAAGGAAATCAAGGCACCCTCCCTCCCTGCTTACCTTTTAAAACCACATACCTCAAAAGACTTTTTGTTTCAAGCAAGCTATTAAACTGGGTGCTGAGGGTTGAGCAGATTTGATGTGGCACATGTCCTTGGTGCTTTAAAAGAACAGGAATGAAAAATTAATCAATAGCGTGTGCCTCCCATGCCCTGAGCCAGTGTTCAACATAGATTCTATTTTAAATTAAGATCAAGGAAACATGCTCTGGAGGGGACGGTTTGAATAAGATGTTTCTTTGATTGGGTGAAAGCAAATTTTTGAGTCCTTCTGATTGACATAAAAAGTTGCCTAGGAGTAAGATTAGGAAATATTCATTTGACAAATTACTTTTGCATAGGATATCTGTGAACCTGATCTGCTGTCATTTTTAATAAATATTGAGCATTTGCTGCTTTATTGACTCAATTTATAGGTAAATTCTATTCCCAGAATCTTTCATTGGGTAGTTCAAGAGCACGATCATATGAACTACAGTCTGAGAACCCACTGGATATCCCTCTGGGGTAATGGTCAGTGTTTCGGAGATTTAGATGTGAGTATCTGGATAACTGATATCTGGGTCATGAGTTACTGTTCTGTACATATTATTATTTATTTTGAATGCAGATACATTTAGAAAAGCTGAAAAAAGTTACACTGTCATTTGACTAAGGCCAATGAGTTTGAGGGAGGGGGGGGAGAGAAGCATACCTCTATGTAGGAAAACCCTGTCACATCCACAAGGTTAAACCATCATACTGATGCAGCTTATGGAAAAGAGCCCACCCTGGAATTCCATCTATTTTATTAGCTGGACATCAACCTGACAATTCCTCGTCTCTCCTCCATTTGCAGGTCAGTGTTAACCCCCTCTTTTAAAATTCATGAACCGTTTTATAGGAATTTGCCTTCCTTAAAAGGCTTTGTGAACTCATTGGTGGGACCACTTGGACCATTGATTAGTTTCTTTTGTCTCCAAACTTTCCTCATTCCATCCTTTTGACTCTTTGTTTACCAGTTCATTTCTTATGATGTAGCTTTCAAATATGCACCATTTTCTAGAGATTAGAGTGTATCTAATTGTTAACTTTGGCAGACTGACCACCTTTAATATTATAAGGTTTATGCTTGCTTTTGAACCTTGTTGTATGTGTTTTGTATTTTGATCAAATTGAATTGTATATTGATTGTGTATTGTATATTGATCAAAACTCTGCCTCAATTGAACTGGCAAGTCTCAAGTGTGAGCCAAATCTGAGCCACATGCAAGCCACATGTAAGAAACTTTAGTAGACACATGTGCAGTTACTTTTATATCATTGCCAGTTATTAGTCAGAATGCCACACAGATTCTTTAATATTGACATATATTGGCTCTAATGAGTTTACATGTGACAAGTAAAAAAAAAAGTGCTTGCACACTACAGTGGCTCATTCATGCTGCTGGATGTATTTTAGTGGCATGGTTTGGGTCCACTTGTCCCCTCAGACAGAAGGGTCACTGCAAATCAATAGAAAGCTTTTCTGAACAGTCACCTTTGTCTAATGATAAAACTTTACTGTCCTGTTGGGAATGGTCTCTTCCAGAATCATAATGCCTTCATCCAAAGGTTGTGAGGGGTCACTGAATGGTTTGATGAGTATAAAAATTAATACATCACATGCGACAGCCTTTGTAGTCACCATATCTCAACCTAAATTAACACCCATGGGACACAATGGAACGTATATGTCGGAAAGTGCTTTTATACACCAAGTCGGAGAACATCCTTTGAAGAGTGGTGTGCTACACCTCAACACCAAAGCACACTGAAGCTGTTCTGGGAAGACACGGTGTCCCAGCACCTTATGTAATAAATACATGTATGGATAACTTAATAATTACATTGTAAATATGTAATAGCCATCACAGTTGTCATGTCATGTTGAACTTTACAGTTTTTCTACCAGCTAATGTTGTTTTTTCACTGAATGACTTGTCTTCAGGCATTCATGGTTGGATTGACCTTTGCTGGCTGTGGAAGAAGCAAGGTTTTAGCTGTGACAGAGGCTGGGTTGTGTGGGAAGGATTAAGTCAACAACATCTCCCACTGGGGATGAGAAAAAGAGGTTACTTTCCATCAGCGTTTGTCTTCTTTTTATTTTTTGTGCTAGAGTTTTTATGTTTTTTTTTTCCTGTCTTTTCTGCAAGCTTCTCTCCTTCCTTGTTTCTCCCCTCACACATCATTTCTCTATACAACATATGTCTTTTCAAAGGAAGAAACAATCATTCCTCTTCAATCAGAAGAGGAGAGCTGGATCTCGTTATTTTGAAGGGAACATGAAAGGCTGAAGTGGTCACAGTATGCTGATATTGGATTGAACAGTGGCTATGGCAGTGCTTTATAGTCTCCCCGTGTTTGTGTTGCTGTGTCCACATGAACGTGTGTCTGTCCTTGTAGTAAGTAGCACTGCTTTTCTCTATGCATTTTCAGTACACTTGCATATTACAGCTATTGCACAGGAGAGCTAGAAACTGGCTATTTTAGAGGAAGGCAGGGAGGAAAAAAAATAGGATTCTTAGTTCTGTTGATTGCATATCTGTGAATTTTATGTACTGTATGCACATCCCACACTAGTGATGGAGCTTGTGAATACGGGCTATGCTCTCAGTTGTACATCTCTCTCCCACAGCTCTGTCAAACACTCAACAGCACTGTCGGCATGCTCAGCTCGACAGGAGGCTCCTGCAGGGCCGCATTAGGCTCCATAAACTTTATAGCATATTTTTACAACCCGGCTCTCTGTATGCATCCACCATCACATCCCATCGCATCTGCTTTAACTGTTCACACAGCTGTGAAATTCTGTGTATCCCCATGTTTTATGGTTGCTTGCTTCTCCAGTCACTCCCGATTTCTTTATTTGCTTCTTTAGCTTTTCGATACCCTCTACATTTGTGTATATTTAGTAAGTTATTTGCTTTGGTTGATGCACTCGGCTTCTTTTTCTAGATGTGATCTCTGTGAAATGTGGGCTCTGTCTGAATATGTCAAGATTTGCATGGAGAATGCTTGCATTGGGTGATGTGATAAAGCACTCCTGTTCATAACCTTGCCAAGCTCTCTTTTTGTGCATTTGTAGTCATTCCAAATGCAGACTTCACACTGACTTGCATTCCAATGTAAGCAGTGCATTTACCCTGCTGATCTGTAATATTTCTATTTTGCACCTCTGTAGCTGAAGGACAGGAAGGAAGAAATGGTAGCTGTTGACAAATGGACAAGGTTATTGTAGATGTTGGGCTTTTGAAAGAGTCACATTGATGGCCTTTTTATAATCCCCCCATTCTTGCAGTAAGCCCACCAGGACCTGTGGGAACGCCTTACTGCTCAGCCAACTAGTCCACTCAGCACAACAGCGTGCTAACAAGGTATAGTCTCTGCCTATCAGCCACAATGCTTTCATAGCACTGTCATACTTGGACGCACAAGAGTAAAGGCACATAATCGCCTCATCAACAGCCAGGTTTCCCCTGATTCCCTAGACAGCCCTCTGCTGTAATGATTGGTGACATGATCAAGGCCAGATCACTTGCTGTGTTATTGTCTGGCTTGCAGTTTCTTTTCGAAGGGTGCTCTGGAGAGATGGGTCAGAGTTTTAAAGTGGAAGCCTTCAAGCTATATCACTTTTTTGCTGTTTATTGGCATCACGTGACTAGTTGGCTTGCCGCTCACTAAGTAGTAAATGGATGAAAGAATAAATAAAATGAACAAATGAGACTACATTAACTAGTAATTAGGACTGTGCAGGTAATCCCATTACTTTTTTTTTTGGCTTCAAACAATTATGAAAACAAGATAATCGAGATAAAACAATAATTGTGCTGCATTCGCTTTTGCCATGCTCTTGTTTCGTCTTGTTTTAAATGCAGAGCTTTCCGTTCCTTTACAGAAGAAAAAAAAGGTGTTGGTTTAAAAAAAACAAAAACAAAGCTAAAACCTATTCAGCTGTTAATCCTCGATTTTAGGGAGGCCCACAAGGGACACCACCAGCAACAAAAATTTAAAAGCTGTAAAATGCATAATGTTAAAAAAAAAAAAAATCCGTGCGTAATAGTGTCAAGTAATTGTCATCTCAGTGTTGACCAGCATAATTTGGATTATGATTCCTGCAGTATTTGAGCAGCCTTACTGGTCATGCATTAGATATAAATACTCAGGTTGCTATGATGTGCTTAAGGCTTGGTTGGTAAAGCATAGTTCAGCTATCCCAGAGAATGTGAAGTCTTATCCCGAGTGAGTTGGCAGCACCTCATATTCATGCATGCTGGCTGCTCTCTGCATGTCTTAAATTCCAAACAGGCCACATTTTTTTCTGAATTGCATCTTTGTGTGGTTTAAGTGTTCACAGCCAAGTTTGTCTATTGAAGACAAATACTGGTATTGAGACTGGCTTTAGGTGTATCACAACAGTGCTGATTATACTGGATCTTAAGTAAATACAGTAGCTCATCATGCACGATTATGGTCTGTCCCTGCTCAGATAGACATGACAGCAGCGGCAGTTCTCCAGTCACTAATGCAGTACTGAAGGCCAGCACTTGGTGGCAGTGGGTGCCCATTGAATCGACCAATACATTGTTGCACCACAGGGGCACAAAAAGCCACATTGTTGCTATGGAATTGACCTAATGGGTTTCTCTCAGCCCATGCAAGACACTGCTGTGTGCCACTAATGCCATTTATTAGACATCTGATCTTTAAAAGGAAGAATATATGTGAAATGGCTCATCCGGATTCTGGTAGGTCTCTCTTCTCTGATTAACAACTTTCCCCTTCCGATTCTACGTAGAGAGGTGGAAAGGAGGCTCGATTCATTCATTCATTTATTGTTATTTTTTCCTTTAACCTAATACTAAAGTGAGGCTCCCTCTTACATGGTGGAAGAGGGCCAAACTCTATTGGGTACATTTTTTTCCCCCTTCCATTCTTCACTTGGATAATCTGGGCCTGTAAGGAATTATATGTTTCCTTGCCTGCCATTAACAAGACCTATTGTATTGACTTCCCTTATGTTACGAATTATTAGTCCAATGCTGAAAACAGATTTAGTCTCTTAACAACAATAAGACACCAGCTATGCTTACAGAACCACACCATTGCCATCTCTGTTTTTTTCTCCTGGTTGTCTCTGTAGATCCCTTTCTGCTTTATGCCTGTACACTGACACCATATCACTGTCTCACTCTTTTAGTGCAGTCGCATTTCCTCAGAGGTATAAACATCAGTCTTTCTGACCACATCTTTCCATGTGAGTCATATTTGCTTATTGACAACCTGTGCTCTTGACAAGACACAGATTTCTGGCCATGCGTGTTCAGCTGGAGCATGGTCTTGGTCAGGTATGGCTATTAGTTACGGCACAGGTTGCTTTTCAGAATAGAGGTTGTTGATGCTAAAGAAACATCTTTGCTCCTCAACTTGTGCTGTGCTCACTGGTTCCACTTTTTCCAACTTATCATTCATCTCAGGTGCCCTTACTAACATAAGGCATCAATTTTTTATGCACAGCCATATGGTGATCTTGTTTTTCTGACAGGTATTGTGCGCAAATAAATATGAGTAAAATAAAGCAAAAAAAAAAAAAAAAGCCCGTCACTGATGATATTTTCACATATATGTTGTAAAGGATTTTGGATATATAAATTGGTAGTCAGGATGTATCAAGCACTTCCTTAGAATGGAGTCAATTACTAGATATTGGCCTGAAGCTGATTTGATGGCAGATGTATAGTGTTCGTAATGGTGATGTCCTTGATGTTGGCTATAGACGCAGCATGAGGTGGCATCCAATCATGTTGAGATGGCTGACCTGTCTCTTTATGTCATGAGTGGTCTTGAGAAAAATGATCTTTCTTTCAAAGCTGATTGGGTGAATACATGAGATGCAGGCCTTGAATCAAACAAAGTCTGCAGCTGGATGTAAAAAAAACATAGGACCTTACAATGCAGACCCCTGATGTGTATAATTACACAGTCATTTAATAAGACAAGCAGCAAATTCAGTGTCATGTGTGAGGTGTTTTTCTTCTTTCCTGTCAAGATTTCCCATGTTAGCTTTCAGTTGGCTGTCTCTGCTGGCGACGGGTGTTGTTTGCTAGATTGTTTGTGTGTCACCTCACATGTCTCTGTGTGAGGAAAGAGAAATTTGCCACCACAAAAGAATGAAATTGAGAGGGAAAAAGTTCTTCCAAGCCCTGCAACTAGAACAAAAGAACAGGGGAAAAAAATCTTGATGTTATTATCCCGGCAACATCTTCTGAGCTTCTGATATAAATGAACTAAAGGTTCTAAAATTGTCATTTGAATTATGCCTTTCATCTCCCCATGGTTTTTAGTGAAGCAGTTCAGCCCAAGTCTCTAGTGAATGTTTTTTCTTCTCCTGTTTGCATTTCTGAACAAGCGCCATAACTGTAATGAATTCTATTATTTTAAAACCAATTACTGTTAGTTGGGAGCTTTTTCACCACCGCTGTTGTGCTCTCAGAGGAATAGTGCTGTTGCAGTGTTGACTGCACTCAAACCATGATGGTGTTCCTTCATATTTCCCTCACTATCCATACTAATGTATACTTTCTGCTGCATACAGTATGTGCTTCATATGCAGTTTGCATATGAACCAGAAATAAAGGAATCAGTGCAAGTATGTATTTTTTATTTATTTAGTTGAATTCCATTTTGTCTAATTGTTTAAAAAATATAGATGCCAATGCAGTGTTTGAATTAGGAAAAATAAAAATAAATTATATTTTCAATTCAGTGTGTCTGACAATTTCTTTTAGGGTTTATTATATTTAACGCTAATAACTGGCATCTTGTTATAGTTTTAGAATGTATTTTAAATACTTTTACATCTTTTAAATGTGTTTGTACAAAGGTTTTTCTTCACAAAAGGTAAGATCTGTTTCTGTATTTTTAATTTAATATCTTGTAACTCTTTTCTAATGAAAGTATGAAGCTGTTTAAGGCCATAAAAATAGCAACAATACATATGGCATAAGATATCTGAAACGATATGATGTCAAAAACCTAAAACAAAAGGAAAAATAATGATATAATAAAAGGCAAAATGTGCAAATTAAAATTATTTATCTTATTCAGTAAAACCCTGTTCTCATTTAACTGATATTTTAAAATCTAATATGACTAAATACCAAGCTAGAAAAAATGGGCTCAGGTGAGTTCAGGTCTTATGTATGTGTATTATATTCATGATCAAAAAAATTGTAATTTATATACTGTAAAGTGTTCTGTTTTTTCATACCTGAAACTTTAGTTTTTAACAATGACTAATTATCTCTGGAACATTAATAACTGAGCTATTGTAAATTAGATCAAGATTACAGTACTGTTTATACTTTTACATCCAATACAGTAATTATAATCAGAGTTTAGGGTTAGATTGATAGTTAACTTTATGAATTGCATTTGCAGCTGGGTATTACTCAGATCACAGAACTTGGCTGAGGCCGTAATTACCATTTCCGGTACTAAATCAAATTTTGAATCATTTAAATCTAGTGTTTTTGATTTGGTAAAGTTTACATTCAGTCTGTATTGTTTACCACATTAGTGATGTTACTAAAATGATAAGGCAAACTAAAATAGCTTCCTGAATTGGCTGGCAAAATCTCTAATGGTAAAACAAAAAAAATCCCAAATGTTTCTCACAAACTAAATCAGACTTATATTTGAGAGTATGAACAGGATGTTGCTGCATTTCTGTCAGAGAAATTCTTTTCCAAGTTAGATGTTAAGTCCCTTATTCCACATTGGTTTAAAGAATTTTTTACAGACAAGCTACGTGCTGTCAGTGGGCTTACCTTGACGATTAGTAATGTTCATGCATTCAACAATCAGCAAGAGCATTCTACATTTTTGTGGCAATGCTTATTGTTTAGTTGCCTTGAAAGTTGCAGCAATTGTATTCCCACTATACCAACAGGGACTGAAAGTAGTGCACTTCTCACGTACACTACCAGTCAAAAGTTTGGACACATTTGACTGGTACTGTATACACACACACACACACACACGCAGCCTTACTGTCACATGCATCTCTGGAAATATGGCTGCTATTAAAACACTGTCATTCTTAAAGTATCGGCACAAATCAAATGTGGTTTTACGGGCAGTGTAGTGGAGCCTTTCTAGTATCTGCATGTTCTGCAACATTACATATGACTGAATACGCATGTATATTCAATACATGCATGTATACTTCATATGTACATGCATGTATGCATGTATATATACTGCAATAAATGCCCTATACTCAATGAAATTTTCTGATTTTTTAAATCATTTTCCCTTTTTTATTTTTCATGTAATTAATGCTTTTGAGTCCAACAATGGAGTATCATTTAAACCTATGTTAGACCACACAGTTTTCTTTGTTCATAGTAATTATATTTATTCGTGATCGCCAGTGACTTGTACGGTCACTTTACATGGCCTAATAATAAGGTCTCTCTTTGAGGCCGGTCTCCATTATTTCACTTTCTATGCAAAAGACTAATTGGATCCTGCTTAGCTAGTGTTTAGAGGTGGATCTTTTTGTTCTCTCTTTTTTTTCTCAAAATTTTGTCCTCTAATTGAGCAACTTACATCCAGTTGCTTGAATTACCAGTGTACTACTTCAAGTTACATACTTTGAAGTTGTGGTGAACACTACAGAAAGATCTTTTTTTTTTCTTATCCTCACTTCACACCAAGTTACCACGTAGTATGTTCCCGTATATACATGCACACACTCTGAGAGAAGTAAGCAAAGAAAAAAGAGAGATTAGACACGTCCACTCATTAAAAGCCAGCCACTCATTCTGCTCTAAAAATTGATTTATAGCTTATTTAATAAGCTGAAAGGTTACCTCAAAACAGATTTTCTCCATAATTGACCAATTTATTGCCGCTCGATAAGCATTCATGTCAAGACAAGATTTTGAGGTATTTCTAATTCCCATCTCCCACACTTTTGCTCTCATTTATTAACACTGATATTATTCTGCAGTGATTAGTTATTTGAGAAGGTATGAAATATTCAACATGTTGTTTTTTGGATGTTAACAGGGTGGGGTACAAAACCTGGGCACAATGGCTGCAGCATTAGTTAGCATCACTGAATGTTCTCCTAATTACTTCACTTTGCCCAGCAGCTGTCTGCTATTAGAGTCCTTTGTTCCAGATGTTATCTCATTAGAATGGCATTGATCATCCTAATGACTCAGAGAGAGATTATTGGTCCACATTAATGTGACCCGCTTGTCCCTCCTCCTTCCCTGAGGTCAAACAACAATAACTCCATCCATCCATATGTTCAGCTGACAGTGTATTACAGTCATTTTCACCAGTCTTGGTAACTTGTACATGGAATAGCAAATGCAAGAGTATAGCAGAAATGACTAGTGGTACATGTTAGTTGTGAGGAGGGATGTTTTTGCGGTACAGAGTTCCCTATCTATGAATGGGCCACTGTCTCATTGCATAAATGGCTTTTCTTTACCAATGAAATGGACGAGGTTTAAGTTTCATGTTTCTGTTTGCTTCATATTATGTTTCCAGTTTGAAACAGGGAAGGCAACCAGGAATTTTGCCCATGAAAGCAAGGTTTTCTGAAGCAAGGATATTTGCGTTTGTGTATTTTCACACTGAGAACAGTATTCAGTCACTATTGATCCTGAATGGTCCGTATTCTGCAATATTCAAGGCTTTCATTTTGTCCATGTTTGTGTCTCTTTGAGTGGTGTAAATATATGTGCGTAATTCTGTCTCATTTGTTGATTTGTCTTTTTTTGAGCATGCGTTGCCACTGCTGTGATAAGAAAACTGGAGGCATTTGAGTCCTGATCTTATATTTTTGGCCTTGAGTATTTTTCTGGGCAGGTAGGGTTTTGCCGGGCTTTGCAGACAGCTAAAAAGCAAGTGGTTCCCTCCCCTGCCACGGCAAGCACACAGTACAGAAGTGTACAGAAATCTGTGTCTCATCCCTTTGTCTCCCCTTTCTCCTGGCCTGGAAGCTGGCCATCTCAGAATCCTGTGACGCCATCATTGGAGGATGGTAGAGAGAGGTGGCAGTGCAGAGTTAGGGTAAAGAGGAAGATAGTTGTTGAGAGGTAAATGGAGAGAAAGGTGGAATGACTAGATATTATGGTGTAAAATGAGGAGGGAGTACTCAGGCAAAGTGATTGGAAGAAAGTTCAAGATGAGGAGAAGCAAAGTGCCTAATTACACTTTACACCCTCTCTATGTAACTAATCCTGACTTGCCCAGTTCTCACAGACTGTGGGGTAAATCTGCCAGAATGTGCCTCTGTGGTCAGCTAATTTCCGATATAACTTGTAGGTCTCTTTTTCCCGCTCCATGAGAACCTATTGTATTAACGTGGTGCCTCTGTTTTATACTTTAGGCTCAAATGTGTAGTAAAACAATCGCGCTTAATTGCATCTATCTCAGTGGTTCGGTCTTCAAGTTTTCAGGCTCCACGGCCTAATGAAAACGGCGAGGCATCAGTTTAATTATAATGTACTCGTCTCTTATCCAGGAGAGATTGTTTTTATTTGGAGCCCTAATGAATTTCTCATCAGTTTGTTATTAACATTGTGCTATCTGGGGCTCAAGTGGGGAAGCAACCAATTACATGGCTTTGTTCTCCCTGATGGACAAGAATTTGTGCCTCCATTGAGAGAGAAATAACTTGCGAAGATGATGTTGGAATAAGGGCCAGCTTTTTGAGCCATTGAGAGCCTGATAGTTTTCTCCTTTAGGTAAAGTAAAAATTGCATTAAATCAAATAAATTTTATTTCTATAGCAAAACACAACAACCCCCCCCCCTCCTGCATAGTGTTATAAGAGATTAAGATTCCCGCTAGGTCTATTTACTTGTAAAAAAACTGGCTCATCTACAGACCAAACTATTTCAGAAAATGATGTGTGGCACCTGAAATATTGGCTTAATAAACAATGAGTGCCAATGCAACACTGCCTTGCCTACTCAGCTGTATGTAACATGATATTCACAAATTTCATCACTGTTTCCTTTTCCTGCATATTTCAAACCTTGCAGTGATTCATGGTGAGAACAATTTAAGTGGAAAATTGATGTTGAGAATTCATACAGTGAACTGAAGACGAGTAATGATAATTTGACATTCTTACCCTTGATTCTGGCCGCATATGTCATGACTTTCTTAACCTAAAATGTGCTTGGGACTAATCTAATGGGATATGAAAGGAACATAATGATGTGTGGGGCCTAGCTATTTGCCTTTGTTCACAAAACACTTCCCTAGTTTATTGCATTTTACGGTTGAAGGGCTTGATCACTAGTATTATGGTTTTCTAAATGGGAGTCAATAAATTACCCTCTGATTAAAGACGATGCCCTCACTTTAGGTGTGAGAGCCATTCGCTATGCTTGGTTACCGTGAATCTTTCGTGTGTACTAGTTTAATCACTTTAATTCCTCTTTCATTTTCAACTCTCTTCATCTCCGTCACTCTCTGACTTGTCCCTGACAGTTGAACAGGGCACAAACTATTTTATGCCGAGGCATTGTGGATGGAGATGGAGATTTCAAATGCATTTAAATTAGTCTGTGATCCCTCTGCACATGATCTTTAGGTCATAACGGACCCTGTTTTTGAGTTGGGTGTATTGTGTTTTGAGAAACTGGAAGCATTCAGCCCTTTCTCCTTTTTTCATTTACTGATTTACTCAAAATCACATAGATGGAAGAAATAAGCAAATAAACAAACCTGCATCTCTTTAAAATGACGCTTTCAAGGAAAGGACAGAAAGTCTTTTAATTAAAAATGTTTTTATACTGTACTGTAAATGTATATTGTACCCCATTCCCCTTTATGACTACTTAATTAACTTGAGTAAAAAAGAAAAAGGAAAGAAAATGTTCAAGTGTGCGACATGAAGTTTTCTTGTGCACAGTTATTTAAACCATGCCTCTTAATTAATAGTTGCTTCGTTATCTTGTACATAAATGCAGAGCCCTCCTGAGAACATGAAGTGGCGTTTTTGCTTATGGAAAAACAAGGATGTGGTAAATAGCAGGACAGATGGTCTAGGTCTGTCGACAAGAGCTTCATGCATGGCAACATGGGAAGAGAATTGTACTGCATTTCTGCTGACTCCATACTTTGGAAAAATCTGATGCAAACCCTCTCCACTCCAACTATCCCCCCTCCCTCCCACACACACACACACACACACACGATTCCCCAGCCCACCAGTTTGTTTCATGCATCTTCAAACCTCAGTCACACTGATTGATACACTGTGGAATAGCCTCAAGCTTCATTCTCACATGAAAAAGCATATAAGTTCCCCAAAGCACAGAAGACTTGGTGGCCATTATGGGACTGGAACTACAAGCCATGCAAAATAATAATCTGTTGCACCCTCACCATACCTCCACCCCTACCCTATTCTTTATGCTGCATTAATGAATGAGGAAATAAAATTTCAAAGCTTAATGTAATTAATTTTTTGTGGATGGCATCATTTATTCATTTTTTATGGGTCTAATTTGGGATTTGTTATAATTCCACAATGGCTGCATGAACACTGTTGCATATTCAAATGAATGAAAAATTAGATTATGCTTGAATAGGAATACTGGACTGGATTTAAAGATAAGACTTTATGAATAAGACTTGTCTCACTGTCTATGACAGCTTTTGTGTGACTTTCAGTCAGTGACCAAACATGATCAGCAGTCTGAGGGTTTTTTTTTTGTCACCTGCAGGATTTCCAGTATATTGGTTTTGACACTTTTGACAATTCAATTTTTCAATGTTTTGTTTTTTAATGATTAAAAACAACGCAGCATATTGGTGTGCAGTACAGGTGCGTATCTGTACTGGAAACTTGTTTGCCAGGTTTACGCCCTATCCCTTTTGTCAGGATTAGCCCCACTGCTGGAGGAGGATGAGTAGAGGGTGTCAGGAGCATAATGAGAGCATGTGGTTGGTCCAGGGGCAGTCAGCAGGGCCCAGCTAGGTGGATCTGCCTGTGGTGCTAAGCCTCTTAACCAACACCATCCTCGCTGGCATCCTCAAACTGGTATATCATGACACGTTGCTTTTGTGCATGTGTGTCAAACAACATAGGTCCAACAAAAGCAAACCTGCAATTCTAGGAACCCCATAATAGTTGAGCTGAGTTGATTTAATCTGAGTAGATTAAATGACACTGCCTAAAATACTTACAATAGTTTTTACAGGATAAAGATATACAACTCATTTAATTTCATTTAAAAAAAAATCATTTTCAGTATATTCTACCAATGACGTTTTTTTTTTAGCAGTGTTGAAAGCAACAGACTGCAGTGAGAGGAATAAAAGCATTCTCATCCAGTATCTCTTTTGCAGCACATCTCTTCTTTCCCTTGCCAAATTCGACATCGTTTGGCTCTAATAGATATAGCTCAGTCTTGTTGAATGGGCCACGCTTACATCAAACGTCCCTTGTTGTTGACGAACTTCATCTCTACCTGTCTGGACTTGGTGCTTGTGAAAGACAGCAGTTAACATTGCTGATGATTAATGAATGGATGGACTGCTCATTCAAATAAGGGATGGGTGGTTTTGATGAAATCTTTGGCCAGTACTATGGTTTGTGTTTTACTTGGATGAATCATAAATGAAAATAATCTAAGAAGAAATGCATTATGTGTGTGTGTGTGTGTGTGTGTGTGTGTGTGTGTGTGTGTGTATATATATATATATATATATATATATATATATATATATTTGTTTTTTTTATACATATACAGAATTTATGTTGGGAGTACTTCTTCCACCAAGATATATAGCATTTTCTGTGTATTAGCGTAATAATATGTGCCTATGCAAGGTAACTCTAACAGTGGCAACTGTGGCTATAAAATCAACAATAATATATAGAAAAGGGACCAAAGGCTGCTATTGTTTGGCTTTTGGCCAAGAGTTGATTGCTCCTAAATTAGCCTGGACAGTTGAAATACAGCAAATCAATGTCAACCATAACTGATACCAAAGGCAGTAAGTTTTAAACTATTAATAAGTGGCAAACACCCTAACTTAACTTTAATGCTAGGTGAGTTACAGGCGAATTCATTCAATTCTGGAGGCAACGGTACAAACGTTTGTGTTGTCTGCACATTGCAGCACACCAGCTTGTGATGCTGCGACAGTTGTCACACAACAGATTGATGCTTTCTTTAAGTGCTTTTATAAGGTATAGCACAAACACAGAGATGTTTGTTGTCATTTGTTGCTCTGCTTCCGTTCTAGGCTCAGAAAAGGTGTATATCAAATGTTGTATATCTGTTGTCATAAGCTTCCACCTAGCACTAGACTTTTGGTAACAGATAAAGAAAGAGTATTACTCATCAAATTAAACACCCAGCCCAAGAGACACCAGCACCTCTCTATGTCTTATCTTTCCTTGTGCCTGTGTTTGTTCTCTGTCTGCCTTAAGCAGTGGCACTTGCTGGGGAGGATTTTTGGACTCTATATCTCTCAGATGCCTACCTTTCATTAGCAATATGGAACTATATAACAATATTTTAAATACATTATTTTGATGGAAATTAAGCATTAAACCCCTGGTATCCCTCAAAATATTTTTCTTCAGAGGGTTCTGATATAAAAATCACACTAATCTGAAGCGAGGTGAATCTAGGACCAGCATTGTCTTTGATATTTGAGGATATTGATGACAAATTAACATTTTTCCCGAGGCTGTTGATAAGGAATTAAATTTTTTCCGATTCATGAATCATATAATTTAAAAGCAGAAACTAAGCAAAACATGACAAAGCCATTCATTTTTGGCCAAATTTCTGGGGTTGGCTGATTATTGGCCTGAGTGGTTATTGGATCTGATAATCAGCATTTTTCACAGCACTTTCTCAGTGGTTACATGTGAAAGCTATTAGCCTATCATACACTGAATGCTAGCTAGTGGCCAAGTGGTTATTATAATACAGTTTAATGATCTATTTCTGTCATGACAGATATGCTTCCTGGTTACATTGAAAAAACATTTTGACCAATCCCTACAATTTCCAAAAGTTGCAACTATGATTTGAATATACAGCTCGATCTACCTTATATAAGTAAGATTTGCAATAGTGTAGTGTTGACCCATGGGTAAGTGTTACATGGACATGGCAGACAGAAAGAGAAGAGAGAAAATGTGGGCCATGAGTTCAGTTTGATGAAAATAGTGGCAATGCACAGGAACAATTTACAAAAAAAGAAGACATATTTGTTCCAAAAGTGTTTCAATATGCATATATTTGGGTATGTTTGTGTTATTGAGAGTGCAGTGGTGCTCCAGGTACATCGTAGATGCCTGTCATTCTCCTGCTTTAGTCCCGCCTCTATAAATAGAAGTGTATGTGTGCTGCAATTCCTGAGGGGCTTTGTACTATTTTTCTTTTTTTCTCTATATCCTTATCCCTGCTTCCTCCCCTATTCCATCCTGGGACTCTGTATGTCTGTCTGTCCATACATCACACAGTCATATTAGGGTGCAGTATCATTATTGAACAGTAATGATTGCACTTTGATGCTGATCATCCATATGTACACGACATGAAAATGGTTATTGCTGCATGGTCTGGCATTTGACTAAAGCTTGTGTTGCATTTAGTCATATGTACCCTTCATAATCGTGATTAAGCGCTTAGCATGAGTTGAAATATAAATTAAAAAGGAAACATTTTCTTAAAAGTAAACATTTTCTTACCCGTTTTTTTTTTTTTTGTTCCCAACTATGCCTCTACTTGTTTAAAAATTGCACAGGCGTGAACGAGAAGCAGATTTTTGGATCTTTGGCAGCTTTGACTTGTGTCATTCACAGTTAGATAGCGCCATGTATTAAACTTCAATACTGTGTCTCTGCAGAGTGTGACAGTTTGAGGGTAGATGATGGTTTTGACGCTTAGAATTCTAATAGAATCTAAACAAATCAGATGGTGAAACTAAGATCTCTGTGAGTGCGGCATGAGGTGTCTGCCATCTTTGACTTGCTTAGACAGCTTGACATCCCATATGGTGTGCAATCAGATAGGTTAACAATTACTGTTTGATCCTAATGCTTAAAGAATAGGGGAAGGTCTATAAACAAAAAAAAAAGTTGAAATGTTCTCGATTCTTATTTCTGCTTCACCAGGGATCTTGACTCTAGCAGTTTTTTTTAAAACACTGCAAGAGTCAGGTGGCATTTTCTCATTTTTAATAGGGCTATACAAAGTTTGTAACAGTGAAATAATATCACTGAAAATTATGTGTTTGGGTTTAATGCAACACAGTAGACAATGCTGGGTTAAGAAATGAAAATTATGCAGAAGAACTACATTTACAGCAGTAGACATAGTCTGGGATTAGCAGGTGTAACATTTAAACAGTATTTTAAACAGTTTTTTTTTTCTTTTTTTTTTTTTCTGGGGGTTTTCAGAGTACACCTAGGGAGGACCCAGAAAGTTGGTTCAGTTCATCTGGATGTAGCCTTTTCAGTGGGAGAAACATTTTGTCTTCATTCTCAGCTGACATGAGGTTTCCCCAGCCTTGTAAACATACATTTGCATAATGACCGGAACTAGCTTCATTGACTATCAACAGGGTATGAGTTCAGTTTGATCATCATTAGTATGCATCATCATGGCCATCGATCAGTGACTATGAGTACCATTCACAGAGAATTCAGGAATGGCTGCAATCACAACAGTGTAAGATGGTGTACTCTAAGGCCCCCTTCCTCTGTTTAGAGATGGTTGTTTCCTTTCCACGTAAGTGGCCTCCGTGACTTCCTGTTCAAACCAGTGTTCCTCCCTATCCAGGATATGTGCATCCTCATCATTGAAAGCGTGGCCACTGGCCTGTAGGTGTAAATAGACAGTGGTTTCCTGGCCTGATGAGGTAGCTCTTCTGTGTTGTGCCTGAAGTTGTTTAGTTTCCCCGATACATAATTCACGGCAATACTCCTGGCATTTAATAGCGGTGTAACGTTTGGGTTGTTTTCAGTGGTGAAGAGGAGGCGGAAAACGTGCTTAGCAGACGGTCAAAAACGCACAACCACACTGGTACTGGGAATTCCACAGTGCTGTTCTTTAATAAACATTCTTCACCAACCTTATAAAGCCCGGTTGAACGGCTGCTGCATTATCAAACATGAAAATAAGCAGAGTTCATACAACCAGTAACATTACTAAAGTTGGGGACAGATAGAAAAGTAGAGGTCCGCTTCGATCCGTCCATTGGTCTGCCAAGACGCTTCTCCCGCGCATTCTACAGGGGAGTGGTGGCGCACACTTGTGTAGGCTGTCGTAAAGAGGCACTACACAATTACGACTGTTACAGCGGGAACCCAATCCTTGGGGTGGACCAATTTTTTGCGTAGTGTGTTTTGGGGTTTGAAAGCCACAGAGACATGGTGTTATGAGTAAATGTGTCTCAGCTGTTATGATACTCCTGACACATAAGGGATCACCGAAGCTTTCTACTTTGGCAGTCAGTAGTTGTCCTTCTCTGCTGGATTGCCTGGAGCATTCTTTAGGTGCCTCCCAGCTCTGACAAATGTCCAACTGGGATAACCTCATTTACTCAGAGCCTTTTTGATAAAATGTTCTTCTGCTTCCCTGGTGTTCGTTCGGGGGTGTAGCATCTTGAGGATACCCAGTTTGTGCTCCAGTGGCTGATGAGAGTCAAACCTTAAATACTGAGCCATATGTGTTGGATTACGGCGCACATTGATTTTCAAATGTTACTGATGAACTGAAGAAGCCTTTTGGATGAGAGGTGAAACGTCTTCAAGAAACTTAAAGAAGTCCAGTTGCCTTTTTTCAAGCTCCAGAGACTATCATGACCTGGATCACTGAGAACCTTCACAGGCGTGTTACTGCTGGCAATTTCATAATCTAAGAAATCTAGCCTTTCATTTTTTTTTATATCCTCCCTGGTGAACTTGATGAGTTTGTCCACGAGTCAGTGTGATCCAGGAATAGTGGTACATCAAAGTCCAAAGTGTTCTGGACATAATGTTTATAGCTAGGTTGAGGACCAGCTGCTGCCAAAACGAAAACCTTTGGTGATCCTTTATGTGTCAGGAGTATCAGAACAGCTGAGATGCCTTTTCTTAAAATACTGTCTGTGGCTAAAAGAATATCTGTGGCTTTTAAAACCCCAAAACACGCTACACAAAAAATTGGTCCACCGCAAGGATCAGGTTCCCGCAGTTAAATGTTAAGAGGATTGCCATAAATTATATATCAGAGAAACTAAATAACTTCTAGCATAACACAGAACTACCTCATCCGGCCAGGACTTCACTGTCTATTTACACCTACAGGTCAATGGCCACTCTTTCAATGATGTGGATGTGCACAACATGGACATAGATGAATGCTGCTTCAAACAGGGAGTCAAGGAGGCTATTCACTTGAAAAGGGAATGACCCTCTCTGAACAGAGGAGGGTGCCTTACTGGGGTTTTATGCTTCAGCGGGAAATCCACAGCATAACCTGATGCACAAAAAACAAAAAAGCTGACCACAACAAAGAGTAGTGACCCAGGAGTGGAGTGGTCCCAGGATTTTAGCAGCTGGCAGCACACAGTAATTAATGCATATCCATTCATCTATCCATTCTTTACTGCTTATCCTGTTCAGGGTTGGGTTGGGGGGGGGCTATCCCAGCTGTCATAGGACAAGAGGCAGGGTACAGGTCACCAGCCTGTCACAGGGCTAACACAGAGAGACAGACAACCATTCACACCTATGGTGTGAATGCCTTATGGGCAATTTAGAATCACCAATTAACCTAACCCCTGCAACTGCATGTCTTTCGACTGGGGGAGGAAACCCACACGGTCATGGGGAGAACACATGGTGGATTCAAACCCAAAGATTCCCCGCAGAAATCTAAACGAGGCCTTAGACTACATCTTTCACCATCTTATTGTGCTGTGATTTTAGCCATTCCCTGCTTGTCTGTGAATGCTGTTCATGGCCATTAATCAACGGTCATGACAATTTACATACTCATGATCATGAAACTGAACACACAACGCATTGTTAGTCAAAGGTGCTAGTTTGGGTCATTATGCAAGTGTGCTTGTTATAAGGTTGGGGAAAAACTGCTGCCAGCTGAGACTGAAGAAGCCACTTGGATGAGTGATGAAACATTTTTCCCACTGAAAACGCTGCATCCAGATGAACAGAATCAGTTTTCTGGGATTTGCTTACCTGGATGATTGAGCATGCATCATAACACAGAGGGAGGAGTTTTTCAGCATTGGCCCTTCTTATCTCATATTTCAGTAATAATAGTATGCCAGTGAAAAGCTAAGGACACAAAGTAATGAAGCAGATTGAAAGATACAGTGTTTACTTTACTAATGCACTGAGTCCCTTAACACGCAGCACCAATCATAAGACTGGCAGTGCAATGTCATTATTACCTGTCAAAGCATTGTCGTACCTCATTGTTATACCTCGGTTGGCTTCTACTTGTCTTTGTTTTTCTCCTGCCATTTCATAACACAAGATGTTTTGGGCTTTTGCAATCTTTTTCCTCTGTAAAAACCTGTAATCTTGTGAAAAGGACTTTGATTTTGAACACAGTGCTCGGGAAAAATATCAACAATATCTACTATAGCGGTTTTTTTTGCAACATTCCTAAAGTAACAGTCCTACTAAATATGGTTTACACAATATCAAAGCATCCTGCGTCAAGTCTTAATTAGTACTCTGATGCATTCAGAGTAACCTGACTATTGCGATGCTTATTTGCAACATTAGCATTATTAAATAGCCTGCTAAATAGAAAACATGTGGAGACACAGAATTTTGTGGCCAAGATCGTAATTTGTGGTAGATTTAGTAAGCCAACCCCCAAATCTAAATAATGGAATTTGCAGAGTGCTTGCTTTCCAAATAATTACCGTCAAGTGGGACGTGACGGCAGGAGGCTCCAAGGGCTGATGTGAGCTCATCGGGGAGGCCTGCCATTTACTCCAATTGACTCAAAGGCAGTCTGCTCTCCCTCAGGTCCTCCTACCCACACCCTGAGATGCTGACTGTGGGGTACTGCTAATTAACTCAATGAAGATGAGGCTTCTGCCACAGTTGTCTTAAATAGTGCTCAGGTGTGCCTGCACTTTCATTTGGCTTAATACTGGTTTAACTTTTCTTCCTGTCGCCCGCTTATTGTTTGTCTTATATTGTCTTACTCTTTGGAATTCTTTTTGCTATATTATCTGTAGATTTATTCTTTCTTTATTATTTCCCTGTTCACTGAAACACAACTATTTTCAAATACTATATAAAAGAACTCCAAAATAACAAACTGAGAGGGTTAGATGTAATGCTCTTTCGTGTATTTAGGCACAGCTGCCTTTATACCACTCATAACTTTAACTCTAGCATTTCTATGATAATATATTTCTTTCTTTATTGCTTCTTATTATTCACTCTAGGGGAACTAGTGTGATTTTTTTTTCTCCCTACTAAGCTAATTGTCTTTGTAAGGACTTGGAGTAGCTGTGACCTGACCAGGAAGAACAGAGGCAGAGAAGGTAATTACTGAGAAGAGTGCTTTTTTTAAATGAGGAAAAGACAATGGAGATGGCATCAATAAGGACAAACTTTCCTCAACCCTCTCGCTGCACACTCTGTAATGAAGACCTTTGCTATTAGCTTAGATGGATGAGGGTAGCTCTCTGAGAGCAGCTGAGCAAGAGGCAGGTAGATGTTTGTTTAGGGCTAGTTCATGTTGGATATATTGGAATGGGAGTGGGCCTGTCGGGTAGAAAGGCGCATTGAGACCAGGGTGATTAAGGAACAGAGTTGATGGAAAACGAAGCACTATTGACAAGGCTTTGTCTTCCCCTGGTCTCCCTTGTGCCCACATTGATGCCCCTGTCTGGTCTCCTCAAGGCTAAGCTACCCAACTGGATTCACAAAACTTAAGAGGGATTGATTGTTCTTCAGCAATTTTCTATGCAAGTCAAGGCCAACAGATTGATTTTGCAGTTTCCAGGAGCGGTGGTCTTATGTTTATATTACTGTTAATCATTACGCTCCTCTCCTCTTCTCAGGCACTGATGAGTAGGACCAACATGTTTAATTATTACCCCTGATGCAAACCTCCAAGTTGTTTCTATGCCATATATCCTGTTTTTCATTGCGACACACATGTACGCAGATGTGCAATCCACCTCTGGCTTCATTCCTTCTCATTTTTTTCCTGTTCAGTATACAAGCATAACAACTGTTACACATTCATGCATATACTTATCTTGTACTTTTTATCAAACACATGGATACACATCAACGTGTGGATACAAACCTTAAAATTCACCAAGAGAAGCTCCTGCATGGAATTTACAGCCAGTGCTCCTGACTTGAAAGTCTCTCCACTGCCTCAGATGTGACATCAGCTCGTTCTGTCTCCTGCTCTCCCCCTCCTTCCCCTACTCCCTTCCTCTTTCCTATCCTCTTTCATCAGCTGAGCCCATCTTTTGACACTTCAGAAGGTGTTCCTCACATGCCTGTCACCTCTCCCCTCCTCCACTAACACTTTCTTCCCAGCTCTCTATCGAGAGCATGCGTCTCTGTCTGAAACTTATGTACTTTGTAGAGTTAACGCTTTGGCGTTTGCATCACCTTGAAGTTGGTAAGTGGTACTGAGCGGAGAGACCGATCTTTAGTGTTTAAAGAGAGAAGAGCTCTGAAACATTCCGTGTTAGTGTGGCATGGTGAGCAGGCAGACATCACACTAAAGAAGGGGGGAGGGAAATGAAGTGTTTCACCTTTGTACCTATGCTTCCTTACAACTTTGAACAACAGACTGTGAAGAAGGGGGGAGGTTAAGGACTTCTGTTTCTCCTTTCTGTAAAAAATTTTTTTTTTACTGTTCTCTGCAAGTCTTTCTATACCACCAAATGCATCTCTTTATCTCCAAATCTTTTCAGATTTATTTGATGCCAATTGCATTTATCCTTTGAGAGACAGTAAGCAAACATTAGAAATGGTAAGAAAAGTCATCAGGAGATCTGTGCCAAGCATATCGTGTTAGCTGCACTTAAATACACTGTTTAATAATGTATATTTCTGTTCTTGAACCATAATGTATTCCCCACTGAGACAGTGTACAACTATGTAAGCACGTTATGTGGGCTGAGCTGTGTTGACTCCCACATGCATGCTTAGGAGCAGCTTGGCTCAGGCTCAGAGGGAGCATGTTACCTACCAGTGTGGCTGAAGGTGGTCTTTGGCACAGAAAAATGTGATGTGCTTACTTGTATGTGGGTTTTTCTTGTATACCAGTACGTCTATCATGCAGTTATAGAGAACTAGCGGTAGAAAATGTTTGTTTTGGCACATCTCATGTGTTGGCTTAAAGAAAGCCTGAGGGTCTGAGAATCACATACTTGTGTTGCAATTGTGTATAGCATGCCATGAACTTTTGCCTTTCATCATATTAAGGATGGCTTTAAGGGTGAAAGTTTAGCCATTTCTGGTGTTTTTAGCAGACATCTACTGTATGATCACTGTCAGTTGGAATAATACTAACCTTATCTCCTAGCTAATCAGTTTTCACCTGCAGTATTTTACAAACATACACTTTCATAGACATGTATGTAAGTATTGCCAGGCTTTTAGTAATTGCATCTTCCCATTTTAGTTGGAGGTAAAGGGGCAGGATCAAAAAGTTAAGACACATGGGAAAGTCTGTGATAAGCAACATTATAAGGTCATTGTTATAACAGATGGCAACATGGTGGCACGGTGGTTAGCACTGTTGCCTCATAGCAACAAGGTCCTGGGTTCGAAATCACCATCTGGCCGGGACCTTTCTGTGTGGCGTTTGCATGTTCTCCCTGTGTTTGCGTGGGTTTTCTCCAGATACTCTTGTCTCCTCCCACAGCCCAAAGACTGCGGTTAGTGGGGTTAGGTTAACTGGTGATTCTAAATTGGCCATAAGTGTGAATGTTTGTATGTCATTGGCTCTAGTGGCCTTTCAGCACAGTTTCCTTCATAGTTGGTCTCGATATAGAAGCAGGGTTCCATTTCCATGGTATTATCCTTTCCCCATGTAAAACCATTGCTTCTATAGCTTCTATCAGGGTCTAATCCTCAGTATGGGAAGTGAAGGCATTTTAGGTATATTAGTTTTGTTTTGTTTTTTTGTTTTTTTTGTTCTATAAAGGAAAAGAAGACCCTGGGAATACAGATTGTGCCATGCTGAGATCAGTATGTGTGCGTTCCACACAGAAACAATAGGCTTTTTGTCCAGTCAAGTGAGAGAGGAAGGGCGGCAAATGGGGGGAAATGTTATGACAGAATACAGAAACATTAGCTCCTAGAAAGCTTCATTATCAAGTGAACTTATTATTCCCTAGAGTAATGCTAACATTAAATGAGTTTTTTTTTTTTTTTTAATATGCTGGTCAGACACGCAGCAGTGGTCATTTGAGCTTTAGAGGAAATAGACACAGAGGAATAAGCAAAGGAGCTCGCAGTTTGGCAGGGTATTTTCTGCCCCTCTGAATTTAGATATTCCCTCAAAAGAGGATGGAGTGGTGTATGGTTTTATTCTGTTTTATGATTATTGTCTGTTGTTTTGTGTTTTGTTCTTTGAACATTGGCCCAGTGCCATCTTTCTCTGGGTTCAATAAACACTTCCTTGACATTATTCTTAGGCATCAAGCCAGACCAGGGCTGGGGAATCACTCTTTTATTAGAAAACATGAATCTTGTCACTGGGATGCCTAAGGAATATTGATGGTAGTTGCAGTACGGATGGCATTTGCAGATAAAGTGGAGCTTAATATTCAAAATTATCATAGTGTTATCTATGACATTCTTCAAGTAGCGCCTAGTTCTTATCGATCTGATGCTGGTTTCAGAAACGAAAGAATTAATTAAAGCTAGAGATCGATTTTTAAGATAACACATTTTGTGCTGCCTCTCTGATGCCACATCTACTTGGGTATGATGGATGTTAAGAGGATGGTTGTAAGAATATTCAGGGCCTCATGCATCGGTAAGCTAGGACAAAAGTTTTGTTCTTAAAAGTTTGCTGGAGCGACTCTTGTTTTCTTTTCTTAGCTTGTGACTTGGCCAGACTCTATTGTATCATGGTAATGAATTCAGAGTCCTTTCACAAATTAGATTCAGAGTACTTGGAATAATGGTTCTTTCTAAAATGAAGCGATATTGCATGCCATCATTTGGTGTATTAGAGAGAAGAAAGTGCTTTTGTCGCACATTGTCATTTCCTTGATTCTTACCCCTGCAGTTGAACTCCTTTCTAAACTATAGCCTTCTTGAAACATTTCTTTTTCCTTGTTAATCTGTCATTGATGGATTTTAGTTTGTCCTTTCATGTGCTATAACTGACAAACCAAGCTTTTCAACACACTAAATCTCACTTTGATGAATTAGTTTGTCTTTTCCTTTCGCCATAATAGACACATCATGTTCTTAAACAAAAAACAGCCTTTCCTGCACCACAGTCAGTTAAATAGACACCATTTCGCTCTGACAAGTTAATGCTTTGTTTTCCTGTTTATAGGGTGTCATGTGGGCACAATGAGTAAATTATTGTCACTGCTGTCAGAGGTATTAAATTTCCAAAAGTTTGCTGTTAGTACCATTTGCCTAATTTTGTGAGTAACTTGGCCTGTCTGTAGGGCCTGATAGTGCCTGCTCTTGTTTATGGCACTGCCTTCCCGAATTGGAGCAAATTAAGATCCTCATTATTTTATTTGCTGGGTGCAGGGTTTTTAATGGCCTTTCAACAAATTAAATAACCTCGGGGCATGGGCAGGATTAATTAGATAATAAGAATAACATTTCTTTTCATCCTTTTTTACGATGGATTATGTCTTGATGGTTCCAGGGATGAAATTGGCCTTTGTTTTAACTGCAGATCACAGTGAGAACCAGTGTGGGAGAAAATCTACTAATTATTTACAGAGAACTAGGAGACCTTTTTCTTTTTTTTTTCTTCTTTTTTTTGTTAACCTCACGGGTAGTGGCCACCTGGTTGCATGCTTATAATTGCAATAACTGCTGAAAGTTGGAGAGGCTTAGCTGATAAATTTTATTTCACGTAGTGGAAATAATTCAAATAAAGGGTATTATAAATTTGAGAGTCTTGAGATATTTTATGGAATATTGTGGCTTTGCTCAATTTATATATATATATATATATATATATATATATATATATATATATATATATATATATGAAAGTGAAAAAAATGCAAAACTGGGACTTAAATTTCTACTTTCACTGTCTATGTAGAAATAAAGACATTAAAACAGTAAACGTATCTTGATAACAATAAAAAATGTGACGATTTTAGACAGTGTTTCGTGATTGCCTTTTGCAGCCGCAATAGTACTTCTCTGGGGTATAGAACCAATGAACCTCTCAGTGTGTAGTATTAGGCTGTTATCCAGTTCCAGCAGAAGGGACTTATAAAGTTATTGGCAGTGGCAGACAGAGAGTCAGATCTCCTGGAAGCCAATACGTCATGCTCGTCTCATGATTATAAAATTAGCTTGATAAAAACACGGAGTAAAACTAAGAACAGCTTCTCAGTCGATAGTAAGAGATTAAGGGGGTTTACTTGTTTTTCTTTTATTAAAGTAATGTGTATATTGTGTATGTGTATATTATTTGGAATTTGGAAAGGGCAAATTTTTGTATTATTATTACTAGATCAAGTTAAAGCGTGCACTGCTTTATAATTCAGATGTATTTTAGATATTACAAAATACATGTAATACATAATCTAGGTTGAATTTGATTGAGGGGTCTGAAAGGTTTTCCAGACCTTTGGAGTCCTATGCATGGTAAACAGAGGAACTGCTTCATGTGGGTGGCAATACAGTTAACTGGAGCCACAGCCAATCCTATTAGAAAAGTGTCAGAGAATTAGTTGTGGGTAAAAAAAGGGGTGGCAGGAAGAAAAAAAATGCCTGACCTGTCTTTATAATATTCTTTCATATAGAACTAAGCAGACTTAAAAAGCCACGTATCAATCACAAGCAGCCACTGGAGATAAACCCATTACAGGTTAGTTACCAAGGCTGGGTAGAAGATTACAGTGCTCTCTTTTTAGTGCTGGACTTTACTGCGTTGATCTTTGAGAGGTACTGAGCACCCCATGAAGGAAAAATGATTAACAGATTCAGTGTTGTCTATTGGTGCATAATTATGCAGTTATGTTAGTTGCTGCTGCTGAAATATATCTTTTCTGTTTTTTACTTTATGACATTTTTTATGTATATTTTTGCCAGCCATTTTACTAGGATTTATTCCATTTCATGTCAGTGTTGTCCTCCAAATAGCTCTTCTCTTTTTGCTTCTTTTATCTGTCTCATGCTACTCCTGGTCTCATGTCATTCATGTCACTCGGCTGATTTCCTGTCCCTTGCCTTCTTTCATAGTGTTTATCACCAAAGGCCCTGTTCATCAACATTTATTTGACTACTAGATTTTGAGATATTCTGAGTGAGTGCGCACTGGTGGTTTGGCTTCACAGACACGAGTACAGAATGCACATAATGAGGAAAAAAAAAAAACCCAAACCAAACAAACAAACAAAAAACTTTGATGTGCTGTTTCCTTAAAAGCCATGCTAGATGTGTGCCTGATGGTGATCATATGGTATCCTAAAATCTAATCATTAGAAGATCTGTACAAGTCAGGACCTAATCAATATTGCTGAGGACCACTGAAAAAATGTGCAAACAAAATTAAGTTCAAATTGAGGACTGGACAAATGAGACACCTAAATCCTCTACATTTCACATCATCCATTTAACATGAGAAGAGCGTAGTCTTATTTAGTTGTTGGTACACGAAACTTCCTTTTGCAAAGTGACCTCAGTTTAACTGAGTCCCTGGAATAAGTGGCAAAACGATCTCAGCTGTTAAGCCTCGTCAGTTTTGTCTTATATTGTAAATTGAGAGAGTAAAAGGGCATACTGCTAGGTACTACGTGGTAGAAGCACTGGTTAAGTCTGTCTTTGATTTGAGGATGTGGTATGAATGAAATGAAGTTGGCTTTATTTCTTTTTTATATGCTAGTATATTCCCTTTGACTACCTAATAGACTGAAGGCATATCAAAAGCCTCATCAAAGCCATTGACTGAGTGGAGCATTTATGGGGTGTTAAAGCGCTTTGCTTCAAGAGCTGTGGTTTAGCACAATCTAATGACTATAATGATGTTCACTCAAAGATATCCTAGCCTCTCAAGAAAACACTTTGCTTTAGTTGTTGGAATAAGTGGCTCATCTATCTATCTATCTATCTATCTATCTATCTATCTATCTATCTATCTATCTATCTATCTATCTATCTATCTATCTATCTATCTATCTATCTATCTATCTATCTATCTATCTATCTATCTATCTATCTATGTAGATTTATAGAGGGATATAGATAGTTATAAGGTCATCATAAGGTGAAAGTTTAGTAGTTGTAGAAAAGTTGTGAATAAAATGCTGCTGATGTGCCTGTAACTCTGTCAGAGGAATGACTTTGCAGCTGTTGTTAATGGCCTCGTCACCTTGAGGACTTTTTAAAAAAATTTTAACTGTAATGCAATTAATAACTTAATTGCTTCACAGTAAGTAAAATTACTCCCTTTTCAACTCACTATTCTTTTATGTGATAGTCAGTTCATGGTATTGCAGTCATTTTGAATTTCATAATCTTAGATTCAAATAGTGTTTGTGACTGATATATTTGATTTTTTCCCCTATTATTGACCTTTACAATAATTGAAAAACTGTCTGTTTTATATCTGAATGTTTCATCAGGGAAAATGAAGTTATTACAAAAATTGGATCGTTACATTTGCTTCCATCTTCTCTGAAGAGCATTTAAATACGCAATGAGCTTTTACATATTAGCACAGCATGTTGCTGATGATGAGTTAGCGCTGGTGGCTACACACAGAAATTCAGTTCATCTGAGCTTGAAGGTACGCTCCAGGCAAAAGTTAACTTCTTAAAATTAAACTAAGCGTATTGGTACAGAGGTTTATGTAATCTGACCAATATGTCTCTGATGCATTACAGAACATTTTAGTGCTTGTGGGGGAATATTAAATAGCTGGTTGTTTGTTATTAACTGACTTCGTCCACTCAGTGATAGAGGGGCTGGTGAAGTTGTTTTAAGTTTTTGCCATAAACCTCACAGAGAGCGTGATGACTGTATCAAAGAGCTCTGAGCTGAGCTCTGCACCAAAATGTCAAAATCTTGACAAATCACCTTGGATAAATTTTCCACGATTTTTTATTTATTTTTTTAACTTGGTGTTTCTGCTTCATTAGATACAGCACAAAAAGTGACAAACGTAGGAGGAAAAGGAGGACATTTGATAAAGGTTGCAAACTACCCATACACCCACAGTAATGCACATTTAATTCGTACTGTAATTAAATCACTGTAGCTTTTGGATGTAACTGATTTTCTTAGATCAATTCTTGCTTTAATATATTATCAGTAGTCACTCTAGTGGGGACTTAAGATACCGTAGGGCTTTACAGAGCCGGATTGATACAGATTTTTAGGGAATACAAGGATTACAGAATTATGGTTATACTAAAAAGGGAAAATAGTGGGGTTTTTATTTATTAAATTTCCTGCAATTTATCATACAAACTAGTTTCCAATGTACCTTTTAACTCTGCTTGATTCTGTACCTCTGTCTGCTCAGCTGTGATGTGTTCTTTGTTACATGTGCCGCAGACAGTGCTAAGAGTATTGTAAACAACTGAGTCGGAGCTGCTCTGCTGCGAGCAAAAGTATGTGATGACACCATTTCTACATTACCCCAAGCGTCTTTTTCTACAGTATGGTCTATAAAAGAAAACTGGAGCTCAGTAAAAATTAGGAACAGCCACCAGTGTGTAAAGATTCAGTGAAATGGCCTTTTTCTAATTTGAAACTGCAGTTATAAATATAATGCCGTGTAAATGTAAGAAAAGTCTTTGTGTTGCGACAGCACTGACCTGAAAAGATGAGCACCTCTTATGGACAGGGCATACGTGTTATTTCCTTGTTGCTCTTTAGCGACTGAAACCATTGGTTGCGAAACATATGGATTTCTGTTTTACATTTCAGCATACATTGAATTTTGGTGTCATAAAACACTTTTTTAATGATTTATTGACTGCATTATGATTTGTAAGGTTTATGGTTGCTCACAGTGGAGCACCAGCACAGCAGTTTAGTTCAATTCAATTCAATTTTATTTATATAGCACCAGATCACAATAAACAGTCATCTCAAGGCACTTTATATTGTAAGGTAAAGACCCTACAGTAATTACAGAGAACACCCAACAGTCAAAACGACCATCTATGAGCAAGCACCTGGCGACAGTGGGAAGGAAAACCTCCCTTTTAAGAGGAGGAGACCTCCGGCACAACCAGGCTCAGGGAGGGGCAGTCATCTGCCACAACCGGTTGGGACTGCGGGGAGAGAGAGACCTGGACCGCCATTAGACTGCTGAACTCTCAACACGTTGGATGCATGCCGTGTGCACTAATTATCTACCCCTTACAATATGTATTATGGACAATTTTTAACTTCACTAGCCATTTTTTATATTTATTAATGCTGCTATTTATATATAATATATATATATATATATATATATATGTATGTATGTATGTATGTATGTATGTATGTATGTATGTATGTATATATATGTATGTATGTATGTATGTATGTATGTATGTATGTATGTATGTATATATATGTATGTATGTATGTATGTATGTATATATATGTATGTATATATGTATGTATATATGTATGTATGTATATATATGTATGTATATATGTATGTATGTATATGTATGTATGTATATATATGTATGTATATATGTATGTATGTATATATGTATGTATATATATGTATGTATATATATGTATATATATATATATGTATATATATGTATGTATATATATGTATGTATGTATATATGTATATATATGTATGTATGTATATATATGTATGTATATATATGTATGTATGTATATATATATATGTATATATGTATATATATATATATATGTATATATGTATATATATATATATATGTATATCTATATATATATATATGTATATATGTATATATATATATGTATATATGTATATATATATATATATACATTATGTACATTTATGTATCTATAGTATATACATATATTTAATATTTAATACTTCTGCTGCTACATCTTTACACTTTTAAATATTTATATATTTTACTTATTTATTTAATCCTGTAATGCTATCTATAACATTCTGTTGTGTGCGAGTCAATGCAACAAAATTTCGTTCCTGTACACATATGTATAGTGAATGACAAATAAAGGAAGTCTAAGTTTAAGTTTAAGACATACTTTGGAAGAGTCAGAGATTAATAATAACTAATGATCAAATGCAGAGTGTTGTATAAAGAGAGTAAAAAGAGGAATGAAAGGAATGAAAAGAAACACTCAGTGCTTCATGGGAACTCCCCAGCAGCCTACGCCTATTGCAGCATAACTAAGGAATGGTTTAGGGTCACCTGATTCAGCCCTAATGATAAAACTTTCCTTTTTGATCAAGCTTAAGCCTAATCTTAAAAACAGAGAGAGTGTCTGTCTCCTGAATCCAAATTGGGAGCTGGTTCCACAGAAGAGGGACCTGAAAGCTGAAGGCTCTGTCTCCCATTCTACTCTTAAGTATCCTAGGAACCACAAATAAGCCAGCAGTCTGAGAGCCAAGTGCTCTATTGGTGTGAAACGATACTATGAGGTCTTTAAGGTAAGATGGGGCCTGATTATACAAGACCTTGTATGTGGATTTAACAGGGAGCCAATGAAGAGAAGCCAATATGGGAGAAATATATAATATCTTTTAATAACATGTTTGTAGTCCCTGTCAGTACTCTAGCTGCAGCATTTTGTATCAGCTGAAGGCTTTTCAGGGAGCTTTCAGGACAGCCTGATAGTAATGAATTACAGTAGTTCAGCCTAGAAGTAATAAATGCATGAATTAGCTTTTCAGCATCACTCTGAGACAGGATGTTTCTAATTTTAGAAATATTTTGCAAATTCAAGAAAGCAGTCCTACATATTTGTTTAATATGTGCATTGAAAGACATATCCTGCTCAAAAATGACTCCAAGATTTTTCTGTTACTGGAGGCCAAGGTAATAAGAATGTGGTTAGATGCCATGTTTCTAAGAGACATGGCATAGTGGCTACAGTTTAGTAGCCACTATGAAATAAAACCATATTTTAGGATGGCCACATTTGTAAAGAGAGCAGCTTTGGGAAACCACCTATATGTCTTTCTTTACAGGCTGTGCAGAGTAGTCTACCTAGCATTGAAATATTCATCTTTTTTAAAAGTCTGCACATCCTTTGTTTTTTTTTTTTTAATGTTAATTGGCCTGGAAATAGCACACTCATCTACTTTTATTAGATCATAACTAACTCTTCCATGTTAATTGAAAGGATGTAGATGTACATGAAATAAGTAGTGTTTTCTTATAAGAGTGGAATGATTTATTTGTTCAAAATATTCACATTCCTGTAAATAGCATGAGCACAGGTGTTTCATTTTCCACAAGCAAGACTGAGACTGATAGGCCTCCATTTTTGTGTCAACCATCACCAGAAATCTTCACTTGTACAACTTAAACTTGCATGTGTCCTGACACTGACGGATGGATAGGGTTGGAAAGGGTAAATAAAGTTCTTTTTTTTTTTTCTTTTCTATCTTGTACAGAGAAATCATGAGTTGTGCAACTATATTGCCTTGTCACTCTTGTGTGGGGCAGGGGCTTGTTTTCTTTCATATGCAAGTGATGCACTGTTTTATCAACTTGCAAGTGTGCTCATACACCTTGTTATCCAGTTGGGTTTGTAGATGTTAACTCCTTTGTTTCCCTGTTCCCCCTCCTACCTCGGGCTACATTAAAAAAAAAGAGAGCGCCTTAATTGATGTAATGGCTGTTTACTCCCATATGCATGAGTAGATGTATCAAGTAGTGCTAGAAGAAGGGGGAAGAGGGAGGATACAGTAAGAATAAAAAGTAAATTGCAGTGGGGACACCAATTTAGAAGTGATACTTTGGTTACTAAGGGATAGAAACTGAGTGAGTGTGTGCATGAGAGTACGATGGAGAGGGTGATTTGATCTTGCATACCATGAAAGGTTTGAGGGGAAAAGCAGTGTTGGCCATATATATCCAGGTCGAAATTTATTCCCATTCAGAGTACCATTATTGTTGACCTTGCCGTGCCTAGGAAAGCCAAAGTAAACAGCGGCCTAATAAATCAACTTTAACAAGCCCAGTAGTTCTGGCTGGGGGAGCAGCCATGCAGCTCGGACACGCAGGGGTGGATTAATCCACACAACCTCCTCTCCACAGAGGATACCTGTAGAGTGTGATTTGACTGATATTTTGTATGCAGACACATAGGGACGTTTAATTGCTCCACTGAATGCATCTCCCCAGCCAGTGTGTTTGTATTAATATTCTGGTCTGTGTTTGTGTGGGAGATTCGGAGCAGTCAAAAGAGAGGATGCATAATCACACTCTTGTGCAGGATTTTTTGACTACACTAGAAATTTCATTACATGCTTACCTGGTGTTCCAGTGCAAGCAATATTTGTAGAGCAGATTGACTTGGCTGCCTATTTGATTCCTCATCAATTTCATATCCCCTTCACGTCAAGGGATGATTCATGCTTCATATTGCAGCCCCAATGCAATGTAAATACATTTGTAAAAATCCTAATATTCTCTAGACATGGAAAAGTCATAAAACTGTTTACCGGTGGCTGTTGTCTTTTTGTCTCCAACCTAAGATTTTAAAAAAAAAATAAATTTCAGATCATAAAAATAACAGCTATTAAATTATAACATGATGCTCAGTGCAACCCCCAAAATGCATGTGCTTAAAAGAAGAAAACAGAAAAGAACAAAAGAAAAACACAGATCTATACATATGCACCACTCCATTTTGCCATTGCAGCCTTGTCTGCCCCAAGTCTCCTGTTTTTTTGCCTCAGGGGCGTAAATGTGAGTGGGTACTGAATAGTAATTTTTGAGTGTAGCTTGTGGGATGAGTTTAGAGTGAATATATGCAGAATTGGCACTGTCAGTCAGTCAATAAATCAGGCTGTCATTCTATCTGACAGGTGGTTGAGGAAGGATCCCCGATACCATGTACAGAAGCATTCAGAGCTTCTCTTTGTGCAATGCAGAACAAAAGCAAAAAGTAATTAAATCTGATGGGGGACAAAAATGAGTCAAAGTGCATTTGACCAGCAGCATATAGGTGGCAGACCCCAATGCTTTGTGTGGAAACTTGCTTTCATTCATACAGTGGGTGAAATTTTTAAATACGGAGACACACGTGCATGCATGTAACAGTCTCAGTGTCAGCACGTGGGTGTGCGAGTAGGCAAGTAAATGCAGGAGAGTTATTCTTCCATTGTCATATTTTTGGCATGGCTGTGTTGTGTCCCAGGCTGCTGCACAGTTGGTGAATATCAATGCAGTGTGGCGTAGTGACGGGGACTGGAGCTGACATGTTGTCACACTGTGATGAAAAGCACTCTGAAATGATGTGGCGGGAGTGTTCCTCCTGTCCGCAGAGAGATGGCAAGCTGGCTGTGGCATTTGTGTATTCGTTTGTGGCTCCACGACTGTGAGAGAATATGTGTGTGTGTGAATATTTTTTGGTTTTTCTCAGGGTGCGTTTGTGATTGTGTACTCCTATTGTTTGCTGCTTAAACCCATATCACTTCATACACAAAATGGGTGGCTTTGCTTATTTTGTGTTTTTTGATGTAGCAGTAGCAAAGGTGTATCTGAGCATGTGTAAACCAACCATGGTGCTACAATTAAGGTGGTAAAGAATGTAGACACCCAGAATATGTCCATATATTCAAATTCTAAACTTCAGCTTTGCACACATTTTAATTAAGATTTAGACATAGGCATTTTCTTGACATATGTCACAGATACACTGGCGTGAATGTGTGCTTGCCCACATTCACAGAAATGCCATTGTAGATAAGATGAAGCTTTTTCTGTCTCTCTGTCCCTTGCTAGTGTTCCTGAATTTTGCTTGCTGTGAATATCATTTCTGTGAACTTGGTGTACTCTCAAGCTTCTACACCCCTGGACAGCTGACATGTGAAAAGGAAAAGAGTCACATTTCCCTGGTTGGAGCTGCAGCCTTTCCAGATCTGTGCAAAATGTTAGAAGGGCCTGTTCGGGCCTCTGGTATCTTGTTTTGGACAAAGGTTCAACTCTCACTTTGGCTATGGCCTGCTAAAAGCTTTTCTTATTGCACATAGTTCTCTCTCTTTTGACCTTCATAGGCAGATAGATAAGATGGAGGCCTCACCATGTCACAGCTGAAACTCTGTCTGTTTAATTATATGAACAGAGGGGCCTCAAGAACACAAGTGTATAAGGGTCTGCACAGTACATAACTGTATTTTTTTGTCTTTAAGTGTGTATTCTCATAAAAATACAGTACCAGTCACACACTCACCCATTCATATGAATGGGTGAGTGTGTCCAAACATTTGTATATAGTGACAGATAAATTTCACATATATGCAAATAAGACTTGAGAAAGTAATGAAAATGTTTCATTAAAAAAAAAAACCCAATGAAAATGAAAGAATTTAATCCTCTTTATATATCATATCTATATTACTGAAGAGGTCAAGTGTCGAGAGAAGTGTAACTTGTAATGCTTGTGTTACGAAGTTTTATTACATGTAACCTTGAGAACTGCACAGTGTAAGGCAATATGCACTCTATGGAATCAATTTTATTTGCTCAACTGCTATATTTCCTTTTTGCTAGTGTATTAAGTGCTTGTGCTTTAGTGTTTGGAAGAAATTGGTTTAGTAAAGTTGGGGAAGAGATGAGACTGAATGTCTGTGGTACTTCTCTTTGTTGATGTTAAGCGCGCTTATGTGAGCAAGTGTTGGAAGTGTCTATGTTTGTATTTTTAAATGTTTGCGTGGAGGTCTGTGTGCCCCTCAATGGCTGCCTGTCCTCCAGTGTTAGCAGAGTGTTACTGAGTATGCAACACCATCAATCAGGGGGTTGTCTACTGTCTCCTCTGTCCTAATTGCACCCCTAACCCTGTGTCTCTTCTCTCAGAGTCTTGTCTTGCAGACTTTGGTTGCAGTGTAGCATTTCATTTCCACAGAGGAGTCCTTTTTGATACAATAGTCTTATTGAAGTACTCCTCTCCAGATGTTCTCTCCATAGATAAATCTGCTATTCAGATCTCTATAATTGATTGTAATATGCAGAATTAATGCCTGGGGTTATAAAGAGAATTCTTGGACATTTTTCACTTTCCTTTTGAAATTCAAAACAAGAAAGCACCACAATGCACTTTTTTCTTCTGCCCAGACTCAGCATACGGGTGAAGAGTAGCAGCGCCTATTTGCATCTCTAGCTGATTCTGTGCAAAACAACTTGGGTATTGTTACAGACGTAATTAGGAAGATGATCAAACAGGCTTTTTTGTGACTTTCACTCGCTCACCCTCTCATGTCTCTGGAGTAGCACTGATACCATTGCTGCATTTCTTCTTAGAGTAAATTTTTTATTGCAAAGAGCGACTGCTAATGATGATTTTCATGCACAACTGTAATAGATGTATGTGATGGATTTAGAAATGTGTGCTGTTGTCAAGTTCAGAAGAGACAATCACGGAGACAGACAAGACAGACAGTGAGGAGGAGTGAGAGAGACAGACTTATAGAGTGACAAAGAGTGAGGATGAGTAGTGAGCTCATTTGGAATTCCACTGTGTTGGTAATAATAAGGGAAAGTCTGCAGACCTTGTTGAATTATAGATCACACCAGTATGATTGGTTGAGGTTAGGCCATTGTAACACCAACTTAATAATTTACAGATTGTATTACTACAGTGATAATTTTTTGGGGAAGGTAGGCATTTTTCCAGTCCTCCCACATGTATGACAGAAGAGCTTTGTGTCATATTGTATGTTGAAAATCCTTGCAAAGACAAGCCTTTTCACATATTTAGCCTGCTTTTAAGCTGCTGATTGGTACAGTTTTTTCCCCAGTCTTTCAGAAGGATTTGATTTTAAATGAAGGTCACAATATTTTGGGGTTGTGCGTTTCTGTGGATAATTTTGTTTTTTGATTTCCTTTTTTGGGCACATTCCTTTGCCATTTCCAAGTGTCTACGTCTCCTTCTGCACCTGAATTTCCCTCTAACCTATAGCTTCAATTTGACCTTGTGGTGAGAATGGGCACTGGGTCACTCACTGTCAGTATCAGACTCAATGATTTAACCTACTTAGCTTCATCATTGACAGCTCACACGGTGATGATTAAATTTGTACAGACGTGAACACATACACACTCATGCATACACATTATTATAATGATCTACCTTTAGTTCTTATTACTGCCGCATTCAGCTTTCTCTCTGTTCTCTCCTAGATGTGTGACGCATTGATTATATATGTGTGCCATGTCACTGTGACTTCACACAGCCGCAGTTCAGTCCATTCTGTTTTCAATGCCCGTATTTATGAACAAAGGATGTCCCAGATTTCAGTCTGCCAAGTATGTGGAGGCATTGTCTTCAGCAAAATGTGGCAAGGAGCAGACTTCACGAAGTCACACTGTAGGAAATGAGAATTTATAGTGTTAGAGGCCACCAGGGTTGGCAGTGATAGGACCATGGAACAACCTCATTAACTTCAACCAATGTTGTTGACAGTAGGTGAAAATCAAGTCAGGCAGCCACACATATCTCCTTCTCAGCCACTTTTCCCCACTGAACAGGCTGTATTTTCTTTTCTCCTAATATAAGTTGACAGACAGTTAAGTGTCCTCACTGCACATCTGCCTGTGCATGCACCTTTATGTAACTAAGTGTGGCTTTGGTTTTCCAGTGGATTGCAGAGGAAGGACTTCCTTAGGCACTGGTAAAGTTGCAGTTCAAAATGTTAGATTGTCTGAGTGTTGCATCATTTTGAAGACAGTGGCCCAATAGCATGCATTTACCACCTCTGTGTTGATATTGAGTTAGTATAGTTTCAGAAAAGGAACGATCTCTGTGCTTTTGAAGCATATACTATACATGAAGTATTTAAAGCATAATTGCCTGATAATAGACAAATCATACCTTTAAAGTCTTATAACCACTAACAGATTTTGTGTAATGTGGGGATTTTTTTATTTTTTTTGTTTTCTTGAGAGGCTGTGGCCCTGGGAAATAATATTGATGTGATATTGATAGTTGGATTATGAGCCTGTTTCCTGGAGGTTTGGCTATTGTAATATGGTGAAATACCATAAATGGGGGAGTGCAATATTTGTAAATCAAAGCAAGATGACACGTGGTCCTGAAGTTCATTCGATTATTTGTGCAAGGTGACATGTTTAGGATTTACAGCATTCTTACAACATTCATACTTGCATCATATAACTGATCTTGGCTAGTCAACATGAAAGTGATATTTCTTCTATAAAACACATATTTGTGTAAAGACTGGGATTTATGTTTCCTTCATCTGGCCTTTTGTCAACTAATTCTTTTGAATTTTTTTTGTCTCCTGAACTCCGCAGTTAGATAGAACAACACAACTCTGAGCTAAAGTTTTTAATGTTGCCATTTATGTTGATCAGTGAAAATAAAGTGAAAACAATAGGCTTTTCTTTTAAAGCATCTTCTTTTTTAAGCAGAGTGGTTACACAGCCTATTTGTGACTGTCAGTTTCATTAGGTTTAAAAGACTGAGAGCCAGTAACAAGATAATGAGCACTTTATTTTTTGTTTTTTGCATATGACTACAAATAAGAAAAAATAATGAAATTGCAATGAAAAAAGGCCTAATTGGCCAACTAGATTTAGAAGAATTAATGAAGGGCAACTGAAGCAAAGCTAAATAGATACTGTTTTAGAGATTTTTCTTGTTTCTTGTGTAAAGGTTGAAAAATCAGTGAGCGTGGAGATGGTAGAGGCACACAGTAATGCACTGTTTTGAGCTCAATTAAAGGGAGATACGTTAATTTTACTTTGATGTAGGCTCACGCTTATCACTTACTGCCACAATAAATATCTTTTATTATGCCAAGGTTTGAGTTAAAGATGTTTCTGTGCACAGTTGTTCTTTTGAAAAAGATCCCATTTTCAGGATGAGTGTATGGTTCTTGTTTATATATATATATATATATATATATATATATATATATATATATATATATATATATATATGTAATAAAGATGTTGTATGCAGTCATGGCACATTGCAGGAGAGCGCATGAATAACATTTAGCAACATAATTATTTGGAATCAAATATTTGTCCAGATATTGTGCAATCATACTGCCAACAGAAAGTTTGTTTTGGGAAGGTTTATTGTAAATAGGCATTGAGCTTTTATCTTTTCTCTGGAAATTATCATTTAAATCTGAGCAATCTGCTGCCTCGTCTTCCCTCTCAGAAGGGGGTCTGTGAACCTTTTTTTTTTTTTTTCCAGTCTAGCAGAGAAACCTCTTTTGCCCTGCAACTATTTTAATTGGGACGCCACGGTTGAAATTGGAGTGGCGGGGGCCCACAGGGACTCCTATTTCTATCTTACCCTGTACACTTTCAACTTGCAAGTTAACAACCATACCCGACCGTTATGTTTAGACTCACAGAATGATTCAGCCACCATATACCTCAAATTCACCTCTATTTTCTTTAAAATCCACACAAGCTACCTAGCAGCATTTTATAGTATTGAAATCCATCAAGTGTGAGTCTGAAGCTCATATTTAAGGTACTTGCTGCAATGTTGTGTTGTGCATTTCTGAACCTCTGAATGTGTCCTGCTTTTGCTCTCACTTTCTTAAAACTTACAACTCATTTTATAGGGTGTGTAGGGAGGCAACAAAATTAAACATTTAGATTAAATGTGGAAGTTTATTCTGTTGGCCAAAGCAAAGGAAATCTTTTCAAATTTATTTGGGATTTGTTGATTTCTAACAACGAATAAAACTTGGCACCTCAGTCATGTTCCGTTGTCCTGCTTCTGTATTATTATGTGTCCTGTAACTTGCCTCCATGTCTTTTTTACAGAAAAAGACACACGCACACACACACACACGCGCGACAGACGGTCTCAATCAACATTTGCCAATTTCCTTTACTCATTTTCTGTTTTGCTCCACCTTTTTAATCATGACACTGTTGTGGATCTTTGAGTTATAACTTTCTCTCTCTGCAGGACAGAATATCATTTCTTCTCAGATGTGTGTGGGGGTGGCGTCTCTGTGCTACTGGTCTCAGAATCTCAGCAGCATCTTTAAAGCTTTGTCAGTTCTTGAGAGTGCTTGGAAAAGAGAAGATGTTTGCAAGCTCAGGCATCCTGCCAGCTTGTCCATCTTTCTCTACATGGGCTGCTGCTGTTTAGGGTCACGGCTCAGGTCAGGTTTAGAGTCTGTCAGCAGGATTAGTTTTCCTTTCACTGTCGGGTGCACACACATATCCAATATATATATATATATATATATATATATACTACAGCAGTATATGAATATCTATAGGCATCAAGGTGGATAGGAACATTATCCCGTTAGAGGATTTTTCTTGTAGTCTTGTCATTCAGTTCCTTAACTGTTGATGATTTAATGACTAAAATTAATTCAAACTACATTTTTTCTTTTGACATTAGGCGAATTATGTATTCATAGTACATGTTCTGCAGAATACTAAACCCATTTTGATACCTTGGAAAATGCAATTAATATGAGAACAATTTTTTTTACTGGCCTCACAGTTCTTTCGGAAACATTCAGAACCAGTGTTAGCCATGATTACTGCCCATTTTTGGACTAAAATAACCTCATGATCTGTCAAGTCGTTGAAAAATTAATCGACCGCAGTTTAGGTTCTCAGCACTTTGATGATCATTTGTCAGTACTCGACAGTGGGGGAAAAAAAGTTGTTAAGAGATTATCTTATAAACAAATTTGTTGTTAATTTATTAATAAACATGCTTAGTTACAGGGTATCGCTGCTCTTAATAAATACATTTCCTGGAAACTCTCTAGAATCTCTCCAGATTCAAACGCGTCTAAAAGCAGGAAAATGTGAAGGAGGCTATTGGAGTGATGGCGGTGCAGATAACAGTTTTCTAAATACACTATGTTGTCATCATTTAAGACAAGATTTACTTGCCACATGTTAGCGGATAGTTTGTGTGTCTAAGCCTGCAGTTTAGGTAATGGCTTTTTTGCAGCATGTTGCTTCAATAATTCACTTTTTAAAGCTGAGATTATCAGACCTCATTTGAATTTGTCAGAGTTTTTGATGCAGTGTTTGTTTTCACCATCCACTGTGAACATACACCCCTGTGCATGGATGTGTTCTACAGCATGTGTTTACTTGACATACAGTATTATCATTCTCAGCTTTACCGCCCTGGCTTAAATGCCTTAGAAATGCAATGCTCTGGGAGGCTTTGGGTTCTCCTTCTTCATCACTCTTACTCTCTCTCTCTTTCTCATTACACTCACTGTGCTCTCTCTACCCCACTGTCCTGTTCCTTAGAGGCAAATTTCTGACATGAGATGGAGCTGCAACTTTCCTCCATTTTCCCTTTGATAGAGGTGTGGGGTCTAATGAAAGTGAAGGGATGGAGACTGGGATGAAGCTGAGGGACTGTGTAAACTGTGGGGGTCTGGGTCTGGAATTGGATAGTTAGAAGGTTGCCACAGTGCATTAGTGAAGGGGACATGGAGTGGGAATGTCGGGAATGGCTCTTTTCACCAGTGATTGGGTCCCCTGTCACCAAGCCTGCTGGTTTAAATGATGCCTGATTAATGGAATGAGCCACACACTCCACATGGACTACACTGATAAGGACTTCCATACAACACAAGTCCCCTGTATTATTTTCACCACAATTGCACCATGAATCTCTTCCAGACAGTTAAGATTATCCAATGAAACAACATTACTCACAGTGAAATAATTTGTCAGTGTATCATGGGTTCACAATTATGAGTTCAGTAATTGACTTTATTGTAAAAGGATAGCAGGAAAACTTTCACATCTGGTCGTGTTTTTCAGCGATTGTCTGTCGTGGAACTGTGCAGGTAAATCAAGGCCTCTTACCTGGATCCCTTTATGTGCCTGAAATGTCAGTACGAGGAAACAGCATGTCAACACAGTAGGCGAGCCTTCAGCGCTATAGTAGACTACAGTACATCTGAAAGATTAACCAGGTATTCAAATGTATTAGAAACTATTTCAAAGGATTAAGATGTTTCAGCTTCACCTAAAGTGTGACACCAAATATAGTTTCTAGGAGAGTGGGTAAGCGGATTTAAGCTCCCTCCTTTCATTACGTCTTAAATGCTGTTGAAATGGCCCACGACGAAGTGAAATGTGTAGAAAGGATCGATTCCTCCTCCTTAGATGCCAACAAACGCTAGGCCCCCGTCCTCGCACAGATGCATTAGAAGATTAAAAGTAATGTCTGGATGTGGCAGCCGCTTCCTAATTGATCCTAAGCCTCCTCTTCCTACACACAATCTCTTTCTCCCCACTCTACCATCAGATGAGGTGCTGCATTGTATCGATCCCTGACGCCAATTTCTTGATTGCAAATTCTAATGTGAAGAATCCTGCCTAATGCCATAATCATACACTTGTGATTATGGGTGAGTCTTTTCTAATCAAAGACCCGGGCTGCTGTGCCAGAAGGCAGCACAGGGATGCAATCAGTAAGTGATGGTTTAAGGAGACACATGGAAAATATCCAGCAAACTTCAGAGTCTTATTTTTCTCTCACTACTTGAATTCTAGCAAAAGCACGATCCTCAATTGTGATTACAGAAAACCAGGCAGATGAAAAGCCAGCGCTGTTGAATGTCAACTGAAGTGAATCTACAGTAATTGCTATTTGCATGTCAAATTATTGTACTCATCAGAGCTAAGGTGGAATCCTGAAATGACTGGATGGCAATTGTGAGCTTATTTATGGCACCGTGCACATCAGAAATAAATTGGTGGCAGAGTTGATCTGAGTTAGTACCAAAAACCCAACTTTGTACACAGTCAAACAGTTTACCTTATTTTAGAGGATCAGAGACCTTTAACTTATAGTTGACACTAGCTTGTAAACGATGAGCTGAATTTGCTGCGCACCACTGACATCTCTGGGCATCTACTTTAGTAGTGTATCAAAAGTTCACCCAAGGTCACCAGTAGAAGCTGGCAGGGTGAAATATGTTGCTCCCCCATTGACACCAGATACTGGCCCAAGTAGCTAATTAGCTTAGTAAAATGGTTGTGTGCAGTGGGAGGTGGAGTATGGTTGCTTCCTCTTGAGCTCACTTTTTAATAAGCTGATTCTTCTTTTTAACAGAACAGAGTGACCCCTAGCATCCACCTGACCTCTGTACTTAACATGTGTTAAGAGCCAGGGCAGTGGACTGAGAAAGTGAGGCTGTGAGGAAGGAGAGAGGAAGAGTGTGGATGTTAAAGAGCTGAAATTAAAAGATGTCCTCATACTACAGCCACCCTAAGCAATCTTCCTTGTCAAACCAGTTCTCGTCGTACAGTTTGCGCCAACTGAGACAATCAAGATGCAGCTCCACACCATGCCTGGAAATGTATTCCACCTTTTAAACACAGTGTTCAAGTACTTACTGTTTTCTTTTTCACTCTTCTCCACAGTGTTCCAGTGCAGTAAATAATGCTAATAATTTCAGAATGTTCACCTTGACAGGAAAGTGGCTGTTTTCTTTCAACAGCTCATTCAAAGACTTCATGTGGTGCATTGTTTTTGGTGCGCAGCAATGAGGTACTTGAATTGTTATTGTTTAACCTATTGGGAATAGAGCTTGATGTACCTCCCATCTTCACAGAGATGGAAATGAAATTGGTGTGGTTGTGCACATACCTTTCAATGGTATTGATAGATTAGCACTCTGGCTTGTTGATGACTTCTGTGTCGCTCGTGTTTTTCATGTAGTTCTCTAGGAAATCGAGCTATTCCTTCGATGTATGACATGAAAGTGCATTCTGAAATAAATAGATGACAGATAGTCATATTGGGCAATTTGGCATCAAAACTGCTCAGAATCAAGCCACAAAATAAATGAAGACTGAACTTTGTTACATCTCTTGATTGGGTCCCTATAAAAATGTTTTGTTATCAACATAAACAGCATAACCACCATTGAACCTGTCACTTTCCATTCATTTGCTCAGAAGAATTGATATTATACTTTGAAGGTGCTAACATTAGCATCAGAATGTATTGAATATTTTAAAAAAAATGGCCTAAATGAACAGTGTTTGAGACTCATATTTCCACCAGAAAACAATTTTCTCTATAACAACATAAATGTGTACAAAATAGCTACAACAAAAAGATATTTCTACTTTGATAATGCACTTGTCTTCCATGATGGCTCATTATAAATAATGGTTTTCAGTAAGTATTAAAATAGCAGCACAGAGCTCATCAGCGGCAAATGGTTCTAAAAATGTGCACTTTGAAAAATATTACAAGCAGCCATCAAGCATAGCAGTAAATGCTGTTAATTTATCAAACATAAACTGAAAACAATCACAATAGCAATTTTTTTTTATTGTACAGTAGCATTTAAATCTCTACTGTAGTGTCCTCATTTCATCTAAATATTCTTCTCCTGTTCTCCTGCTTCTGTTTCTCTGCCAGCCTGATGTTCACCCCACCTGCCTGCAGAGGGTAGTCACTGACTGCATTAAGAACCACCCACCAAAATCTTAATTTCATATAATATCCACGCACAAGCTCACATATTCACACACATTGTATGTAGGTACACAGGCAAGCTTACACACACTCTACTGCACAGAAACCAACTGGTCTTTGTCATTACACCGAATTCTGAACTCCATTTAGATATGCGTGAGAGCAAGGGAAGCATACAATTGCCAGTTGTGGAGAAACTCTAAAAAAAATAAAAATAAAACAGAAAAATAAGCCTCAGTCCCAGACAGGTGGAGCTGGTAGACTCCTATAGCCTACCCAGTTGCAACAGACCATACACTTACCAGGGTTTCCTAGATGAAACGAATGGGATTTTATGTAAACTGCTTGTCAGCAGAGATACACACTGATCCTTTTCTCCACAGAGCTGGGGATGTAGGGATCGCAGTTGCTACAGTATGGCATGTTGCTTGTGTGTGTGTGTGTGTGTGTGTGTGTGTGTGTGTGTGTACGTGTATATGTGTTCTACTTCTGTCTGTTAATGTCTATTCATTTGTTCTGCCGAGGCAAATTTTGGGGGAAGAGGAGCATAAATACATACTTGTACACATGCCTGTCATAAGAGCGCTCTCTATCAAATATGATGTGGAAGCTTTAATAATGGATGTGAGCAGCAGCTGGAAAGGTGGAAAGGCATTGATTTATACCCACAGGTTTCCTGGGATTTTTATAGGATTGGCTAAATGTCATTACACTGCAGGTGGGGAGGTGATGAACTGTAATAAACTTTGATGTGGATGGGTGTGTGTCTCCTGTCATTGGCTCATAAACCGGAACACTGCGACAAGTCTCAAAAGATCTACTACCCTCTCACCACCTGTCATCTTTTCAAATGTGTACACTACACATAACTGTGCTTGCACACTGAAATCTGACTGTGCAAGTGCAAACACATACAAATGGGTTTGCACATGTGAAGACACATGTACAGCGCTCACATATGGAGACAGCGAGTGCAACAGAATGACACTGGAGCAAGAGCAGTTCTGGAAATATTTTCCCTTCATAGTGTTGAGTGAGGACAGTGAATGTGCTAGTTATAGTGATGATTAAAAGCTGGAATCTACTGCATTATTCTTTTCACATGTTGGGAAGTATTGATTTACTTTTCAGTATCCATCAGTTTGTTCAAATATCCAGTATAGTTGAGCATGCGCAATGAAACTGATTGATCCCTCTTATTAATGTGCAGGCATTTGAAGGTTTCATTTTAACTCCATGCTGGCATAAAAATCAATGGCTTACAAAATGAGTTTTTAAGTCCTGTCAAGGTTAATCAAGATGCTTGAAAATATTCATTTTAAACTTAAGCGGTTTGATCCTTCGTGTCCAGATTTAACTATGAAACCGGTGTTCTTCTTTGGCACCTTAATAACATTATTCCTACCTTTTAATACTAGAGCTTGAGTGGTTGAATTAGTGTTTAGATATGTTTTCAATGAAGTTGGAAGTAGCTCTGAGTTGTCAAAGTAAACTAATGTTTTATTTAATTTTGGTTTAAAAGAGCACAGAGTGCAGCATGATGGTGTGATGGTTAGTAATATTGCCTCTCAGCAAGAAGGTCCTGGTTGTAAATCTGGGCTGGGGCCTTTCTGTGTGGAGTTTGCATGTTCTTCCTGTGCTTGCGTGGGTTCTCTCCAGGAACTCTGACTTTCTCACACAGTCCAAAGACATGCTCGTCAGGGTATTTGATGATTCTAAATTGCCTGTAGGTGTGAATGTGAGTGAATGGCTGTCGGTCTCTCTGACTCAACCCTGCAGAAGACTGGTCAGGATGTACACCCCCCCACCCCCCACCACCCCAGACCAGATTTTGGTCAGTTCACTGCTTTTGGATCTACTTATAATGGATAACCTTACAACACTCTCCTGATCCTATACCAGTTGCCATTATATTATTGCTGTAACTCCGTGACATGATGAGTAAGGGCTCCTGTGTGATCAAGCTGGAGCCTGTCCCAGCTGATACTGTGCGAGGGGTGACAAGAGATTCTAAAATAGTTGTCTTTATTACATTGCATTGCACATTGTAGAAAAAGAACCACTGGTAGATATAAAATGTCGATGCCTCTGTTTTCCTTCCACTGGTGGCCTGTCTTGTTATGCGATGTGTCACAGGAAAGCGAGGCAGCTAATGTTAGTGACTTTTTTAACTGTAGGTTTTGGAATTGGGATGATAGCTAGCATCTGAATGTCAAAAAGAATGAGTTTGTGGTGTTGCCACTTTCAGTTTGAGTTTTTACAAACTTCACACAGCAGGGTGATCTGCTTGACGTTTGGATTTTCGAAACAATCTCATTTCCATTTCGCTGAAGAAAAGAAAAGCCTCACTTTGAAGTGATTTGGGTAGTTATTGTTTTGCTGTTTCCAAATATTTAATTGAGCTTTTGTACTTACGCTAGTCTTCTTATTTTGCTGTTTGGCCATCAAGAAGTAAATGCATCCTAGTGTCATCCAGAATTAAACAGCCATTAATTCTACCCCCTGTTCCTTTAATCGCAAATGAGAAAATCTGTCCTTGTTTTCTGTGAACAAACAACTGTAGTGGGTGCACCTTGAAGGTCAAGTCCCGTACTCTAATTAATTGGCCTGGATGTTTCTGATAGTGTTGCCAGAGCAGAGATCTTGCAACATTAATATTCACACTCTTGTTTATGTGCAACTGCATTGTTTTTTTCCCCCCTCTGCTTATTATTGTCATCTCATTCAAACGGAACCCAAGCTGAAAAATCGCCATAGGATAGTTGTCAATTAGTTAATTGTTCCGATGTGGGTGTCTCCATTATCGAATCCAGGTGCATTCTCAGGGTGCCACTTGGGAGGCAGCATTCAGTTCATTCATGCCACCAATAAGCCTTTACCAGGGGAAATAGAGTAAAGCTCTAACAGATCCTGGGGATTCAGGAAAGTCTTCATTAAAAATGCTAAATTTGTAGATTTGAAACACAAAGAATAGAGAAAGGATGGAAGGGTCCTTGTCTTTTGATTGAGGTATGCACTTGATGATAAATTACTTCAGCTTTTTAAATCCTCTTGCTTGTCGGATAATGATAGCTTTTTAGCTAAAGCACGCATTGAACTCACCGCTTCCATAATTCTTAGAAACTCTTAAAGAGGTTCACACCTCAGTGCCCATGTGCATTTGTTGTATTTTACCAAACAGGGCCAATTGTGTGCATTTACAATGCGATAAACCTCATTATGTCTGCCCACTAACCAGTTGCGCATTATCTGGAATGGTTTATGGGGCTTATACAGGCCAATTTACCACAGCACTTGGTTCCATTGTTGGTCCATGAATGTGATGCTTGTCTTAGCCTGACTGAGCTAATGTTACTCCTGCTCAGAATGAGGATGCTCTCTTCCTTTTCAGTCTTTGTATTTAGGCGATTAAACCCTAGGGATTTTGCATCCACAGTGGGACATTATTGCTGTCACTGGTGCATAGCAAGTTGAATGCACCTTTTTGCATGTTAATCATCCAAGTCCTGCACTTCCGTGTGTTAGGAGAAAATATTCCATTGAGCAACTTGAAAATCAGAAGCAAAGCTAAAGTTTTTATTTTTTTTAAGAGATAAACGTGCACAGCAACTTGGTCAACTCCGGAAACCATAAATAACCATACTTGCAAAAAAATTGATGCTTTTCTTTGAGGAAGTTTACAGCGCTCATTATCTCAATTGGGCTGTTTTTGTTTGTTTTCTTAAAATGAAGTGTGGTGAACTCGGTAGTCATAAAGATGACTTAGTCTCCTTATCTGGTTACTGTTGATTTTAACAATTTCACCAGGATAACTGAAGTGGACTTAGACCAGGAACTGAATCTTATTGGTGTCTCAAATACAAAGACAATGCAATTTCTGCACTCCTTCAGTCACCTTAATTGATGTCTAGTCAATGCAAATGTCAGTAATGAATATTCTTTGACCTGGCATTTTCTGCCTACGCCTGCCAGCATGTGCAAACTGTTGTTGGGGAGCTCGCTACTTTCACTTTTTATATAATAATAATCAGAATTTGACTAATAACAAGTAAATATATAAAAAAAAGTTGCTGTTGCCTGCTGTGTGCATCTTGCACCACATGTGGAGAGAATTGAGAAGAGAGGCTGCTTATTGCAGTAATAATAGTAGTACTTTTTTTTGCTGATAAAGTACTAATCCATCCTCCTGTGTGAAAACAAGTACATGTCTTTTCAGTGTTATAGTTTATACATTAGTTAACTATTTTATTTTATGTTTAACAAAGGTGGAAAATGAATCTGGGAAAGACTAGAATGCATGCTGGCAATTTTATTAAAGTAAATTAGTGATAAATCACTCTCATGCCCGAATCATACATCAATAATAGCCTAATTTTATGCATGATCAGTGGTGAAGATTCAGAAAAATTCAATTGCATAGCAAATATTGTCAATATTTTAGAGAGCCAAAATATGTTTTTCCAGGGAGATAGTGTTTTATTAATAGGAGCTAAACTACCCCTGGTTCACCTGCAGTTTACACCCTTCTGACATGGCACAAGTCATAAACAAAGAAGAAACAACTTTTTGTTTCGCAGGTTGAACACGACTCTTCATTTTACAGAATGTCTATAACAGAGTTGAATAGTAAAAAGTTAGATCTACACTAGCCATATTAATAAAATGGGAAATAAAAAAAAAAGTTATTTTTGGGTTGCATGATCACCTACATATCATGATATCAACACAAATAATACTCAAATTACAGTACTCGTGTTTTTCACTGATGATAACATTTGATAATCTAGTGTCCCTGTTCACAGCTGCACTGACAGCTGAACCTATATTCTTGTTTATCTCTCCGCCCCGTTCCCACCACTCCTAACATTCCTCCAAACAAAAATTCCATTATTGTGACAACTCTCTGAGGTGTTTGTAGATGCAGTGACAGGCAAGTCATACTCACTCACCACATTTCTCTTGAAACCTAATCTCAAACATGGCCTTGTTCACCCACTGATAGGCAGATAACGGTGGAAAAGGCTGCTGATACACATGCTGTCACCAGCTATGCTTGGAATATGTCTTCTCTCATTAATACTGACTCTGTGCTTTGGTTTTATAGTATCTCACTAGTGACCCATGAAAGATGAACTTGAGGCAGGGCCTTGATGCTCAGTAGCCGATGATTGCGTCAGGAACGTCATCACTACACCAGCTACGTTAGCTCTAAATGGTGTTGCTCCACATAAAGCCATGTGTATAGGCAGAAGGACTCTGGGGCAATTTAATATTTGTGGGTATTGATCGCAGACCCTGTAATGTAATTTCACCATCCTTTTTCCTCTTAGCAAATATTGGGGTTAAAAGGGGACCGTCACCCATCGTAAATCCTCTTCCATTTCCCATCTGTTTCCTCTTCATAGCTCTCTCTCTTTCTGAATATCTTTTTCTCTCCCTGTCTCCCGTTGCCCATTGGGCAAGGGCCCAGAGGAGTAGACTTCTTTGGCTGATGGAATTTTATAGTTAGCTTTTTGGCAGACTCCTTCATTTCAATTCTATCCTTGTCAGTCTTCTGGCGGCCCAGAAAGCTGTCTGTACGGAAAAATCATAAAATCCTGTCTCTGTCACCAGGCAAATTTAGATAACTAATTTTCAGATCAAATTATAAATCTTTTAACTTGGCTGCCTGTCTGACTGACTGGCTGGCAGAGAGTAGCCCACTGAGCAGAAGTTTGAGCAATCTTTGCCTACTCATCATTCCCCTGGAGGAGGCATATCAGTCTGTAGTGGCTGGCAGGGCTAGTGGGACCAGACAGTTACGGTCAGCTAAACCAAATGGAATGAAGTGAATCACTGAGTGATTCTCGGGCAAGTAATATGTTCATGTTCTATTACACACTGGCATGATTCTAAGTCAGATACCAGTAACTCGTTCTACTGATCTGGAATGTTTTGTTGAAGTCATGCTATATGTGTGTGTTGCAAGTGACACCACTGGAAAAGATAACTACCTTAAACTGCTTGTATGCAGCTAAATAAATTTTAAAAATTATATGTCACTGTTTTGGGGTAAATATAGATCTTGTGGTGTGTATTGTGTGTGTAAACACAGCTGAACTTGTGCATACTCATGAATTTCACCTGGTGAAATCTGTTAGGCCTGTTAATCATTAAAATATTACACGGAATATGTTGTCATTTCTGGAAGAGCACCCTTTTATGCTGTTATGCTGATGCTCAGTTAATAATAAACATGAGATGATTACTTTTTCAGATTTACTTCTGCTACAAAGATTGTTTTTTGTGTTGTAAATCAAGCACACCCCTGTCTTTCACAGCAGCGTGCTTTTGCTCCTCCCTAAAGTATCAAACTCACTCACTGTTTAGTGTAGCTTGTGCAAAAATGAATAAAAAAGAGAGCCTTTGGTCAACAAGATATATCTAGAGGAAGTAAAATTCAAAAGGTTTCTGTAGGTGATTCTGTGGGAGGATTATTAACAGTTGCCAGTTTGCTCTTAGTCTCTTACCTACTTTCAGCAGCACGCGACTCTTGGCAATCAGTGTTGGCTTTATGTTGCTTTCCTCATGCATGTCCATCAGGCATGCAAGTTCCCTGGACTGGTCCCTGGATCTCTTCTGCACCCAGAGACATCCTACAGGGGTGACAGGCTGGCAGGGATCAGGGGTTGACCTTGTGAGACAGACTTTATGGTGAAAATCACCTGTTGGTCAGTGCCTCACTTCTGGACTGGATGAAACTGCCCTAATTTTATTTCGGGCTGTGCCACAATATATCATCTGTGATAACACTCATACATTTTTTATGTGATATAAATATTTTCACATACACATCAATTGCATCACAATATCAATTGATGTGGTTACATTCTCTATTACACACAGCAGTGAGACCAGACATGTCTCCAGATCGAGGGTTGCACATCAGCCTTCGATTAAAAGTTAGTTAAAAGGGATCTACTTCAACGACCTCCAAAGCACAATGCTTTGCAAAATATGCATGAAAACTGCTCTTGCTAAAGGAGGAAACAATAAACTTGTGTAAAAAATGTTTTTCAGTTTCAATTTAATAGTGTGACAATATTGTGAAGAGTTTCGAGGTTAAGTTGCTTTAGTTGTTATTGTGAAAATGTTAAGCAGCTATGTTATTCTTTTACTAGGGATGCTCATGGCAACTAATTTGCTAGTCGTTTAAACAAGAGAAAAATATTACAATAGTTGACTAGTCCAAAAAACAGACAACCCTCTGAAAACACTTAAAACTGAACACGCCTTGAATGAACAAAGTTAAATGTTGGACAAACAAATATTTCTTGTGTTTATTAGAAGCTATTTGAGGCTGTTAATCATGTTCCTCATCATTACATCATGTTTTAAGACTGTTTGAGGCTATATCACCCACCCCTGATTTCATTTATATTTAAGGTGGAGAAATTCCCTTAAAAAAAAAAGAAAGAAAAGAAAGAAGAAATTATGTTAAATAAATTAAATAATCTATATTTGTTAACTTAATAAACAATCCTGTTAAATAATCAAGATTCTAGTGTAATTTTTGTTATCCTCAAGCAGCTGTACCTTATTGTAGAAATTTCTAGTTCACTAGAACTGAAAATGCTATCCTATTACTTTCACTGAAGGCTCCTTTTGTTGCCATCCACCATACCTCAGCCTTTTTGTTCCTCTTCTCATGCTCTGTTGCCTGGTTCACTCGTATAACATACAGTACGTAATACTTGAAATCATTCAAGCATGTTTTTTTTTTTCATGATGATGCTGTATGTGTCGCTACTACCATATAAAGCTTTTTAGATGAACTGTCTTTGGAATGGCAATAGGTTTATCCAGGAAAAAAATATATATATACATCACACATGCACATGCACACATGCAAAAAAACGCACATGTGCAGAAGGAATTTCTGCCTGCCTCCGCTTTGAAGCTGCCATGCTAGAGCTGCCTGTGCGTTACTAAATCCCATTCTTAAAGAGCGCTTTACCCCCCACGTCTGAGAGGCCCTTGGCATTGGCAGAGAACACACACACAGGCACACACAAAGGCACATGCACAAACACAATCTGCATGCCTGATGCAATGTTCAGTCACTTGAGCAAACAGACACATTATGGTACATGAAACAGCAGTGCAGTGTACTCTTATTAGTGAAATGGTACTTACACACTTGCTCAGTTCCTCTTCATAGGTCATTTACTGTATACAACAATAGGAGGGGAGGTTCAAGTGTGGTTTGCTACATTGCTAAACTATTGTGAGTATTGCCTCATTTTGATTTTTCTTTCCTTTTCCTATTACTCTTCGAAGACCTATGTATGACAGCAGGAGCTCTCACAATGAAGGTCCATCTAAAGCTAAGGTTTTGAGAGTGAAAAGATGACGATCAGAGAGAGAAGGGTATAGGGGGATAGATGAAGGGATGAAAGAAGGCTGTGGGCCCCATGAGGGACCTGGAGCTGTGGTGTTACTGAGAAATATGATGTGTGTGTATCTAAAATCCTACTGGATAGCCTTTGGCACACTGTGCAGTGTTTGTTACATGCAGGCCTTGTGTGAAAAATCACCTTCACCCACTGGAAGAAGCCCAGTCTTTTGGGCCCATTTCCTGTTAACATAGCTTTTTTAACGCATTGCCCGCATTGCATAAGAAAAACAAAGTCCAAGTGAAAATTGCAGTAGCAATTCAAAGATCTGAACTGGATAAATTTAGAAGGAATATGTATACTGCATGTGTTTGGCATGCATATTGTCTTTCCTGATCGTAATGTTTGAACTCAGTGTTTCTGAGCTGTCTTACATTCTTTCCTCCATAGGTTCTCTCGCATTACAATGTCTTCCAGGCAAAGCTGAAATCTCTTGGTACAGAACCTTTAGACTTTGATATTTTCAGTAGCCTCCCCCACCTCACAGTATCATGCTAACCCCTTGTTGGTAGAATGGAATTTGAATAAACTAAGAGAAAGCAGTCTCCCTCTGTGTTCCGTAATATTCCAGCATGAACACACCCTGGGCAGAATCTTCAACTATAGGACTCCTCTGTGACCTGCCAACATCAACGGGGAGAACTGCAGAGATGGAACGAAGACATGGAGGAAGAAATGTCATTACCAGGCTATACCCCAGGGTTTAGCAGTTCATTGAAGAGGTTAACTGGTCTCACTGCTTGGTATTAGTTGGCATGGCTACCATTTCCCAGGATATTTTTGACATCCTGATATTCTCAAGGGTCTTCTTGCAATTGTCATTCAAAAGGTGGCCAAAGGAGGCAACCCGCTGTGCTGAATTGAGTAGTAAAGAAGTTCCATATGTACCCATCTGTTGATGTATATTCTTATCTTCATTTCCTTCTTAATACAAGATATCACTTGAAGCTTGTGAATGGTTGTGGGAAAAAAAAAAAAGCAAGGGACTCTTTTGAGGGAATAGGTCTAGAAATAATATTACATTCTTACAGCAATAATAATAAAACCCTCCGTCTTTCTTTTATGACTCTGCGGTAAGTGAGTAGTTTCTGCATCTCAGTACTGAATAGAGAATAGGGAGGAAAGGCAGCACACAAGGCAGAGAGGCAGGGACCCCAGTCTTTGATGAATGTCTCTATCTCCAGGCATTAGGTGTTCTATTTTTCATAGCCGGCCCTTCAGCCATGCTGGAGCGAGCTCGGGCCTCACATGCGCATTTGTGCAAGGTGCCACAGTCCTGAGAGGTAGTGACTAATCCAGGCCTTCTATCTGGGGACGAAAATGGCTGCTACCGGCACAGCCGAAAGGTCACACCTGTCAGACATGGGGAAAACAGGCCAAAAAAGGAAGGCAGCACTGTAGTGGCCTCTGCTTGGGAATCTACAGTGCCTTCTTAGTGTCTCAAGTTCAACTTGCAGACATCTGCCCAACACATGCACTGACCAAGAAGGAAACACTGTGTATAAAGGGACAAGAGACTGTTACCAATAACCTCACTTTTTTTTTCTCTGATTTGATTTTTTCTGGCCAGTTCTCTCACTTCATAGCAGAGTCTCACTGGTTAGATTTTTCTTCTGTTTTGGACAGGTGAAGTTTTTAATAATTAAGCCATGGTTAAAGTTTGTATTCACTGGTGTGCTGAATGATACCATAAATAATCAAAGAAAAGTAACACTGATGTGGTTCATGAATTTTTTTGTTAGATTTTTTTGTTGATTTTTCTCTGCAATAAATATTTTGCTAATGGACTTGTGTTTAGCATAGATGCATTATCAATTAATGCTTAAATGTCTGATCTGTACGTAAAGACTATATATTCACTGCCAGATAAAGAGATGCATGCTCTCTTCTCACTAAAGCATTGCAATACACTTTCTGTCTTTTCCATGTAATGTTGCAATGCTGACATTTAACCAATGTTCTTGGTGAATGGGAGACACCATTGCACCTCGACCATCAGCTAGGCAGCATGCCATGCTTGGGACATCAGCCTCAATTCAACAGGCAAATTAATCTTGCTTTGTTGGAGTAGTCAAGCCCAACATAGGAGAGAGTTCGTTTAGCTGTTACTCTGCTGATGCAAGTGCTTTCTCCCGAGTTTAGAGCCTTCATTTATGGGCTGTTAAAGATCTCTCCATCTGTTATTAGGCAGGACCTAGACACAGATGCTTTGATGAATAGGTGTTTCTACTGCTATTGAATGGGCTGCAGCCTCTCAATGAAGACAAAGTAATAGTGTGGATATCAGAAGAAGCAGTATTTGTTTCCTGAGCCCTCAATGTAAATTTTCAAACTTTCCAGTTTTGCGTGATTATTACGGGGACTGGCTGTTTAGGTTTGGGATGTAAATGGAGGAAATCAGACTGGAACTGCATTGCTTTTGCTTTCTCTGCAAATTTATTTTAATATTTTTTCTATTTACATGCACACAAACATCACTACAAAGACCCCCCACCCCCCACCCAAACACATACACACGTGCATGCACACACACACATCATGCATTCACCTTCTTCACACATACTCGTTGTGTTCCACTTTCAGTACAGATCCTCTCTCTCACCCTTATCTGTTAGCTTTTCTGTCTGTGTGATGAGAAGATAATCTCTCAGTATGGGTTTTTCATGGGAAGATATTTCATAGATCATGTTTTTCTTCTGATGGGGTAGCACCAGACAATTTGAAATCCTATTTATCTAGCTAACAGGGAAGGGGAGAGGAAATGTATCTGTGGTTATTAGAGATGATACAACCCCAATGCAGACATGAGAAGGAGATCAAAGCTGACTGCCCTGGAAATAATAAGTGAATCCGATGTACCCAACCCAAGGCTTCGAGGTTTGGAAAATGCAGAGCTTTTTCTTGTTTTGTCAGTTTGGGTGCATGTGTTTTTTGTTTTTTTTTTGGTGTGTAAATTCCTGTGTTTACCTGGTCAGAGCTCAGTCTGTTCCCATTTATAATCCGTCCAAGTTTAGGGTCAGTACTGCAAACACAAACATTAACACAAATACAAACACACTTGCATACCACCCACTCTGATTCTGGCAAGGGCCGTCTCCATTCTCCCAGGACTGTCATTGTCATAAATCATGCTTGTCCCCTCCATCATAATCTGCCCGCTGAACCTGTGTAGGGATTGGACATCATTAATGTCCCTGCCAAATAATTTTTACCTGTGCCCAGTTTCTTGTCCTCATTCATTCTGCCTATTTTCCCCTCTTTGTTATTTATTGCACATTCTTGAAAGTTTGTTCTTAGGTTGAGGAAATTAATAGAAAATGAGGATTTGTGGAATTTGTGTGTTGTACTGATAAGTGTGTAGAACATTTTCGGAGCAGAGGTTAAGCACGGGAATGCATGTATTAAGTTAATTAAGATCAGTGTTTTCTTTGGTACAAGATGTATAAATGGCTGGTACACTCTATATCTCATCCTGAGTTATAAAGTGACACAGAGAGGCCCACCTTATACTTATAATTAGGGTTTTAGTGTGCAAACTTTGTTTCATATGGGCTGCATAGGTGAAGATGGTACCAGTAAAAAAGGCTGTAAACTTCCAAAGGCTTGGATCACCAGTCTGGCATCCAGCAGTAGCAGAAGCACAGGGCCAAGGCCAAACCAGCAGAGCTTAATTATTTTCAAAAAGTGACAAAGGCAGCCCAGCAAAAGGCCAACAGCAGGCAGTAAAAGGCCAAAGCAAAACTGTACTCACTAACATGAGAGAAACTAAGCTGGAACCAGTCAGTCTGCAGCGTTACACATATCTGCAAATACTGTAAGATAATATTCCACAGTCTCTGGTCTGATATTGTGTGTGTATGTGTGCCTGTGTGTGAGTCGCGTGCTTGTGCGTGTGTGTGTGCGTATGTGAGAGACAGAGAGAAAGAGAGTCCCATCACTGGATTACAGAGTAACCCTTTTTGAAACAGCACACATGCCAGAAAAAATATTTATTATTAATGTTATTATTAAATTTAAAATCTAAATAAACTTCTCAGATCCAAATAAGAGGTAAAAAGGTGTTCTTATTGCTTGCATTGCGGCACTCTATTAGCTTTCAGGCTTAGTCATGCAGCCTCATAATGGCTAGGTACGTTAAACCCACTTCTCACGCCGGGTGATGATCTGTTGCCTCACACTGTGTCTACACACATAATCACAATTGCAACTTTTTAAGTCAACAAAAGGCAATTGATATGTTGTTTATTCTTAGAACTGGGGGTTGTTATTCAGCTGAATCTCTTCATAAAGCAGTGGAGGAAGCAATACGTAACGAACCAGGTCACC